>UZAF01016281.1:13953-33227 GCA_900617895.1 Haemonchus placei | reverse complement strand
GGGGGGGGGAGGGGCATGTCCCGAGAATTATAAAGCACACATCAACTCGGCGAAGCCCCGCCCACAGTGTGTGCGACGTGCATCGAAATGAGCTGTACTGAGGACCATGATTTCAATTCAGTCGCAAGACGGCTTCAAATTGGGGTGTAAAGGTGGCTATAAGTATGCATTGGTAAGTTAGCTCGAACTAGGGAGACCTACCCCCGATGGGCAAAGCGTTCTCCAAAAATACGACGCTTCATGAAAACATTCATAACTCGGTTTGGAGAAAGCCAACAGAGCAGGAAAAAGTTGATGTAGAGGGAGCACTGTCGAAGGTGTCTCCAGCATAAATGACGTCAGAGGAGGCCCGCCCACAATGGGCGAGTGTGCGTTGAAGTAAAGGCTACTTCCTAAAAATGAGTGTACTAACTTCGTTCGGAAAGGTTTTAGAAAGCTTAAAAAAGTGGTTAGAGGTGATGGAACAAGTGTGGTCAAATCCTCGTAATGGACAGGGCTTGCACCAATGTGGGCAGAGTTTGCAAGAAACCTACAATTCGTTAAAAGAAACAAGACTCCGCCCACAGTGGCCAAACAGGCGGGGTTTGAGTGGAAATTCATAGCTTTTGTTCCCGTGCACCTAGAGCGCTGAAATTTTATGTGTGTGCACCCTGCAGGATAGGAACTTTTATGGTAGATCGCAAGACCGGACACCACCCACATGAGGGGATGGTGCGAAAAATTTTAACTTGAACCGAGAGCGCTCATATTCGATAAAAATACAGGCGGTAGGATGGGAGCACCTTGTCGGGCGGCATATCTTATTCCGCTCACAGGAGGCGAGGCGTGGGCAAAAAATGATAATTTAGACTTGAAGCGAAATTTTGAAACCAAGGTTGAATAGGTCGGAAACAAATTGAGTTACTCAAACACTTAAAACCTAAGGAGGTTTGTTCATGGCGGACGGGGCGCGCATTGGGTGTTTGTGTTTGGTCGGGAACGAATAACTCCTGTTCTCATCTACCGAAGCCTCCAATTCTGAAAAAGATGGACGGGAGGCCATGTTAATGCGAGAAGAAGGGGAGCCCGGCGACAGCCGGGCGAGCCGACTAGTGCTTCAATGAGTGAGAACCGCAGTTATTATTTTGGGGTCCACGACATTGACAAATGAAGGCGCTAGTGGCGCCCGTACAATCGAAATGATGATTAACGGTACGATGGCGGCAGGTGATTATTTATAATCTGTCGTCGGGTCTCCGTAACCTATTATCTACATTCCAGTCATACCCTATATCATACACTTGAGAAGCAATGTTGTGCTGCCACTCGAATAGACGAAGTGATCCAGCGGACTTATTAGTCCTTATCAGTAGCCAGCTGATGCCGTCAACCATCCACCTTCCGACGTGTTCCACATCGCTTTTAAAAGTGTCAAGTTTTCACCACTAGCTCAAATACTACACGATTATTGCCTTTTTAGCTCCTTGCGGCCTTTATCACCTCATATCAGTCCCAGCCACCGAGTACTTCCAATCCAATTACACTTCACATCGTCCATCAATGTGCCAATATTACACAGTTAACATGAACCATGTGAGGGGCTAAGTGACTGTGCCTTCTTCGGCTACGGACACACGCACTCATACACATACACAGACACACGCACTCATACACATACACAAAACACACATACACCCATACATGCACATTTACACATGCACACACATATATACATACACACATACACACATACGCACAAACACATACGCATTCATGCACACACGCACAGACACACATGCAGACCTACGCGCACATACACACACATACGCACACATATACACGCATACACACGTGCACAGTTGCACAAATACACACATGAACGGGATGGCTGAGTGGATAAGAGTGCACACTCATAACAGCATTGATCTGAAAAAGTGCGGGTTTGATCTCTACCGAGGCGAAATCTACGCCTTGCAAAAAAGTGAAAAATGGTGTCGGTATCAGCGTCAGATCCTAGTCGACAGGCCAGCCGATGGAAAAACCCAGTCACACCAATCATGTCTAAAGTTTCAAGAGAAGTCAGTGATAAAGCTAGGGTCACCCGGAAGTGGAGCGTAGGACCCGCGCCAGAATCCTATGGGAAGTATGCGAGAGCTACCGAGGGGAGGACATCCTCGACTAAAGAAGTTAATTCGAATTGGGGCCCTTAACGCGAGATCACTTACTGGGATCTCGAGAGGTCGCTGATCCAATGAACTGCAGGAAAATACAAGTTCTATGCTTCCAGGAGATCCGCAGTAAAGAAGCAAAGGCCAGGGAAATCGAAGAGGGCGTCATGCTCCACTACAACGAGAATGCACGAAACGGAATGATGTTGCCATAACACTGGCGAAGGCTGCAATATCTATGAACCGAAACCGGTTGTTCTAAGCACGGAAAAGACGAATGTTATCTGAGCTTTGACTATGCCATAAGATAAGTTCCCGACAGGGACTATCTCACCTTAGCATGTGATCTGAATGGGCACATCTGCAGTGAAAGAAGGGGTCAAATAGGATTCAAGGAGGAAGCGGAATAGGATTTAGAATCGGAGAAGGGTAGGGGTGTTTGATCTGGCTATAGTCCAGGACTTGGCAGCCCGCAGCATCCTCTCCACGGAAAGAAAGAGTCAGTAAGTAGCATACGGGAGGAAAAGAAACGGAAATAGACCATATCCGTGGAGATACTCTCTCGAAACCGTAAGGACATCAAGCTACTGTCTGGCGAAGAATTTGCTTCACAGACAGGCCTCTTCTCGCAGGCACAGCCATAGAGCCGAAAGAGAGGAACTCAAACGGAAGATATTAAAAATCGGGTTCCTCGATTCCCGAAGGACCAGTTTAGCAGACCTGTAGCGACACCGTGAAATTGATCCTGAGAGACTGTAGATTCCGAGAAGACAAGGAAGCGTTGGGCTGGAACGATGAGGGCCACCGAGTTGTGAGACAGAAGAAAGAGCTTACAAGCGCTGGCAAGACGCGTGGGCTTCCCAAGTCCTAGAGCCTTACAGAACTTCCAAGTGGCTGCCAAAGGTGCTGTAGCGAGAGGAAAAAACGCGGAAAGAGAGAAACTCTATGGTCGAGAAGGAGAGAAGTTCGTATTCAGTAAGCGAAAGCGCGGCACCGTGCTGCTCGGACATCGGATAGAGCGAGGTTGCAATCCTAAAAAAGTCTGATGAGGTCAGGAATAAATGGAAAGATTTCTTCGACAGGCTCCTGAACGAAGAATTCCGCCGCGGCAACAGCCCTTTAATAGAGGCGACGGCTGGTATCATCGCACTCTGGACAGAGAATGAGTGGCGTAGGGCAGGACCGTCGGGAAGCTGAAGTCTGGAAAAGCAGTCAGTCTGGATGTCCCCAAGGAGGCATGGAAAACGCTCAGAGAGCACAAGATCAGGTGGCTCACTCGGTTCACTGTGACCTCTGAAGGGAGAACTCGTGTAGGAGCAGCTCCACCCTATTGAGCAAAAGGGGAACACGACGGAATGTTCCAACTACCCGGGGATCAGGCTGATCGCTCACACGATGAATGCGGTTAGTCGATTCATGATTGAGAAAACTCGTCCTTATTCCACAGGAACAGTTCGGCCTCATTCCAGAAAGGTCTACAACGGATATTTCTTCATTGCCAGACAAGTAATAGAGAAGTACCGAGGAAAGCGTAGACCCTGCTAGCTACCCTATTTTGATCCAGATAGAGCTGTCGACCGTCTCCCGCGACATGTCCTGTGGCGAAGGGTCTACAGCAATGCCATCTTTGTAGCTGGACAAGCGAAGGAGAAGTATCGCCAAAGGCGTAAACCGCGGTAGTGCTCCTCGATTTGGAGAAAGCGTTCGACCGCGCACGGCGATCAGTTGTTTGGAGAGCGCACCGAGCATCATACATAGTATCAGTAATATTTTGTGAGTCCAGAGAGGTCAGAGTTCCACAAACACACCTGGTCTCCTAGGTCGTGGACATGTACGATGGGACTAAAACAGTTATGCGCAACCCCTGACGGCTGAAGAAGATCAAAGGACGTCATGGCCGAGCGTATTAAGAATTATTCCCAAGTCTGCTGCTCCTTGTGCTAGCAATCAAAAACATAGAATGATTGATATGCTCTGTTAGGCATTGTAAAGCGTGCACTACCTTGATGACATCGCTCTGATGACAGAGAGTAGGGGAAAACTCTAAGGCAAAGTGCAGAATTGGTTGGAGGTCTTGGCCGAAAACGGGCTAAGTGTGAAAAGACCAAATTGCTAATTTCGAGGAGTGCGCAAAAGCAATCCCAGACTACCTTTTGGGATCATCAAAAGTGTTCAAGTTACCTGTTGCAAGGAAGTGGCCTAGACGGCGATGGTTGCGTGGATGAGAAGGTGAAGGCTCGAACGTAAGGCGCATGGATGAAATGGAGGGTCCATGGCTATCCCCAGCTACCGAAGGTGCTTACATTAGAACGCTCGAAAGAAAGTTATACCTGACTGCGGTGAGGCGTAGGATGTTATACGGTGCTGACCTTAGACCAGAATCATGAAGGACAAGTCAAGTTTGTAGAGATGAGACTGAAGAGATGAGCCTCTGGTTGTATCAGGTTAAGAACGAATCCGTTTGGTCGGTCATACAAATAGCCCCTCTCCGGTTGAAGATGATGGACTTGCACCTGCGATGGTGAGAAAACCGGAGAATCGGCAAGAGAAGCAATAAAATTCGAAGCCCGGTGAAAATATAGTTGGGAGTCCTCCCGCCTAAAGAGTATGACTGTGGGTCCGCTAATACGGCTACCTCACCTTCGCTCTCTAGAGTTAGAGGCGAGAGATGGCCATCATCCCTACTACATCTTCACCCAGAGCCTTAGGCAAGATGATATGACTATCTTCAAAGATGAGTTGACGGGACGTGGCAAGAAGGATCCTGCCGAGATCAAGGTTACAGCAGAGGAAGCTGTAGATAGAGCGAAATGTTGACGAATGACGACGAACGAATGAGTAGCGGCTGCTACAGCGATTGATTAATCCTACGAGAAGATAATGAAGGAGAAGGTAATTCAGAAAATAGTTCACATAAGATGCTCATTGGAAAAGCTATAAGAGTTGGAGTAAGTAATAAATAGCGAGCATCTCGACCATGGTCGCCTTCATGCTTACTCCTGCTACTCTACTGCATACTATGTGTGAGCCACCGTAAAGGTGGTTATGTGCGCGTCTTCTCGCAGGTGCCGACGAACATGAGGCGATTGTTGTAATCACGGCGCATTCTTAGAACTTATTCGGTGATATATAAATAAAGCAGTTTAGTGCTAGGTAGGGAGGATACTTTACCAAAATTTTTCCTGGCATTTTAGACCAGTAAGGAAGAGGAGCATGTCGAGCGTGAAAAAGTTGCACTAACTTAATTTGAAAGCAAAAAAGACTTAAGTTTTGAAAGCATGCCCAGTGGTGGCATGGAAAAGTTTACGTTTTTTTTCGCTACACTTGATGTTTCTCTTCGAAATATGGGGAGCTTCGTTTGATAAACTTCCCCTGTCAAAGGCGTCTGCGCAACAGAAAACTAACAATCAGTTCAAAAATTTAGTAGTTAATGCTATTGGCATCTCCGCTATGAAAATTTCATTTTCTCAATATGACGAATATGAAAATGAAATTTCTCAAATTTCATTTTCTCAAGAATTTCCTAAAGAGGGCATTATAGGTTGAGACGTCAGAGCATTGTCTGAAAATAAATAAACACCTCTCGGTTCAAGTAACATCAAATGACCAATGATGACCTTATATTTTTCAAAAAAGCATCTATACGTGTTTACATCCTTCGAAAGCAAGCTTCAGCTTAAGAGATTCTCGATCAAAACCATAAGGTAGCTCAGGTAGCAGAGCGGTGAGAGATTCTGCAACCAAAAAAGTTGGAGGGCCTAGTTCTTTCTTTGTGTGTAACTACTTTCCTGCGATAATGAGACCAGTAACAATTCAGATTCGGTGGGTTATCAAACCTTTGCACCTCAAGAGGGGAATTTCTCGTTTTTTTTTGTTCGTTTGAAATAGTGACTTAACCGCTTACAGCATTTTTCATGATTCCCTTGGTTTGAAGGGTTTGCTTTCGCCTCCGATAACTCAGCTCAACCCAACTGTTGAAGTACAACTACTTTCTAGGGTATCCCTTGGTTTCGAAGAATTTGCCCGACCCAAACTGTGTACGATTGTAAGAANAACTGTCTCCGAATTGGGTTTGTTTGAAGCTGGGTGAACGCGGGTTGCTACGACAACGCTCGTTAAAGTTGCAATTTCGCGGTGTAGGCTCTGCTCAGCTCAATTTAATGATTTGTTTCAGCAAACCGTTAGTATGAACCATATAAGAAAGGCATCAAGCGTCTGAAGTCGGAAAGTTCCCACAACTAAACAGTGCTTTTTAGTACACAACTAGTAGGACGATGTTGTTACCCAAATTCGGTTACTTTAGCGTGCCTTTTCGCTATTTCGTTTACGGTGCTTCGCTGAGTCCGAGGTACGCAGCCAAATGAATCGTTATCGATTTTAGATGGCGTCGGTGTGCACGGGCGGCCTCCACGGTGGCGAGGTCGCCGGCACAACGAGAGGTCGGCGTTGCGGAGCGGTCATCGGGCGTCTTTCTTCCCCTCCGCCTCTTCATCCCCCACCACCCTCACTAGTCTTATCTTACTTTTGTGTCTATTGTGCACTATCCTATATTCTCGATGTCGGAGAATAGAGCCTTTACAATGATCTGTATGTCCATTGACTTTGCTGCACATCATACAACGACCCAGTAGGCAGTTTTTGTACTTCCCATTTCGACAGAGGTCGTGGGGCACGCAGCGGAAAGTGCGTTATCGATTCACGATGGCCTTGCGTTTGGCCATGGTCGCCATTCGAGCGAGGTCGCTGATGCCGTGCAGTCGTAGGCCACTTTTTTTCGCGCTTGCTATTATTCGTAGGCACTCTCAGCATTTACCACTCAGCTCCAAACTTAATAGACAGCTTCATGGTTTTTGTCTGTACTGTTTGTACTACATCAATCCGACATCTTGAAAAACCTTGTAAAATAGTAATTGCTGCATGCGGGATGTTGCGAAATTTACTTGTTCCGAAATTCACTCTTAACATAGTGCCATGTGTTTTCTAGACCGTTGTCCCTCCTCAGCTCTTCGTTAAGTATCACGTATTGTTCAGAATATATTCATACCATTTTGAAATGATGTGCTTGATTTCATGCTTTCATCAAGATTTTTCATCATTTTGTTTCCATTGGCTGCAGCAGTTCTTGGCCAACAGCTTCATTCGCGTCTTTCCTGTTAAACGTGGTGCTTTCGTCGAGAATTTGGCCAATCTTTTCAGTTATGAAGCGTGAACACACTGACGATGACAGGTTCGGCGGCTCGCGTAACTCCAAGCGTCAAAGAGCCGATGGGTAAGTAGTAAGGGCTTGCAACCAATGCTACTTGAAATTAACAACTAAGATGGTTTTCAGCTTTTCGGAAGCACTGGCTCAGGGTAAATTTGAACTTCGTATTCTTGTGAGCAGTAAATGTGCAGGAGCTATCATTGGTAAAGGCGGTGAGAACATCAAACGTCTACGCACCCAGGTATGTCTCACTTATGTTCGCTAGGGTAGGTGTTTGCAAGTGTACAGTAGTGGTAGCTGTAGGAGCGGATCTCATCACGGAGGAACCTGGGCATGCTGCGATGTTTGACGGTCCACGTAACCTTAGGATGCGCATCGGTTTTTGGGCTGTACTATTGATATGAGCCCTATGGAAATGAGCGAATAAGGTCACGAATCTTACTAAACAAAGGTCGTCGTGACCTCAGTTACAATTGTCTAATTAGGGGAAGGCTTAAATATCGGCTGCAAATTCATATGATAAAGAGGTTGACATCGCACTAGTGCTATCGCCATATTCCACTTATGAAGGTGTACTTTCGAAAGAAAGTGGACAATTTCACGACGATCGATGGAGCGGTAACAGCTGAGAACAAGCAAGGGTTGACGCTTTAAAACCGGTAAATGAGAATCAGCTCAACTGCAAGATCAGTCGAGTGGGTCTGCTGTTCTCTGCCGGAGTCGCACAACTTTAACATTGTCTGGAAACCCGACTCGACATGATTACTGGTTAATCGATTCACTGTGTGGAGATGTGAATGTCTAATTTTGTTTTACGGATGCGAACTGGCGCTTATTTAGCGCAGCATTTACTTTTCAAATCGTACTGAATCGGCAGTGGGCATCTTGGTAAAATCATAGTGTACATTAAAGGGAGAATATATAAATCCATCACTATCTATGTTTTGTCATAGAGGCAACCAATCTCTATTGTGATGCATATATATATCCATATAAAGGATAAAGAGAGGTGGTGTAGTGACATGTGGTGCACTGTCACACACCCACGGTCACGGGTTCGAGTCGCGAATCGATAACTGCCTGGACCAGCCAGAGGAGGGAGACAGCTCCCTACCGACTTAGTGAAGATTAGCTGCAGAGAAGAAGGGGTAGGCAACCTTACTTGTGCTTGGAGATGGTTCCGGCCCCAAAAGGAAATTATTTTGACCAAATTTAGAAGGGAAGGAGCTCCGGGTGGGTGAGATGACTACCTCGTGCGAAAAGGTGAGATGGCATAAGAATCGAGTATCCATTTAGCTCACTCACCCTTTCCCTTTGGAGGCTAAGGTAAAACGTATTTCTAAGGACATCTAAGAGTTTAAGGAAGCTCTTAAGTGCGTTGGGTACATCTGAGATTGGGCCCTCATCTCAATCGTTCAAGCTCAAGGTTCCTTCGTGTTTGGGCTCGTCGATCGGTATCTGCGTTTTGAGTTTTCTGTGAAGTTGGGTCACCTATAGACATTGGGTATAAATGGTACCAGTGAGGCATTGAGGAAATAGGATAACTGCCTAGGGGTGAACATTTCTGACCTGAGTACTCGTAGTTCATGTTTGTTTAGAGTTTGTGGTTTTTTCTACGTTTACGAGTTTTTTATGGCGTGTTGTGTAGATTTGAACGCGCAATTTGCGCCATATGTATGCGCTAACCGTCCTCGTTTTCAGTTCGAAGGCCAGATCTCAGTTCCCGATTCCAACTCTCCCGAACGGTAATTCCCTACACTACCCGTCCCATTCATTGCCATATGTTGTGCCCAAGAATATGTGAAATGTGACTCTGTGGTCATGCGGGGAGAAGAGACCGCACGTCAATCGTCGGATCCTCCATCTCCGTCACCAGAATGACCCACCCGGCCCTAAGTTTATTCCACCTTTTTCCCTAAATAACAATGGATATCTACGAGAACTGGTCTGCGACGATAGTGCTAGATGTAATGCATTAATCGATACAGTAGGTGTGTAGGGCATTTGTTCTATAGTTAGAACTATGCTAACTGGTCTACCAGTGGTTACTACTTTTGAACTCAAGTTATGAGTAGGTGGGAAGAAAAGTTGCGGACCAGTTCTACTTAGAAAACGCGGAGTTGAAACGAAATCCATGGCTAGTGGGTTACTGTATTCCATTTTGACAGTTTAATGTTATCAAAATTGTTCTATAGCTTGTGTGCGCAGTATTCATGTTTTGCCAACTCATTAGTGGAAAGGATATTACTACAAACGTCTCATTCTTGATATTCTCACATGTAAAGGAAATTGAAGAGTTAAATTCAGTATGAAAATGACGAAAATTGCGGTGAGCAAAGTTCCACTGGTCATGGATTTCCCATTTGATATTGAACTCCGTGTCAAAAAAGAAAGGCTTCGTTTTGCATTTTTTTTTACTCAGTCTAGAAACCAAAATCCCTTGCCTTTCGTAAATAATATCTTTTTTTTTTAAAATATATACGTTGTTGATGTAATTGTTTTTAATTGATATTTTCTATAGTGTGTTGACAATGGTGTGCGCAGCCTCAACAATTGTTCGTATCATCGAGGACATATTGCCACGTATCGAGGATGTTAGTGCCCATCATCCTCTTCACATGCGAGATTCACAGCAAATCTGTATCGTTTTCAGTCCCAGAATGATCGAGATAAGTTCACAATCCGACTGTTGGTGCATCAGTCGCACGCTGGCGCCCTTATTGGCCGACAAGGATTGAAGATCAAGGAGTTGCGCGACAGGACCAATGCCAGAATCAAGGTAATCAAGAGTGCTAAGTGTTTACGCAATTTGAGCGCTTTTCTTTCAGGTGTTCCAACAGTGCTGTCCTCAGTCTACGGACCGTATTGCCATGATCTCAGGTGATGAACGTAATGTCGTCGATGCCGTGGAGAAGATTGTTGAGGAACTTAAGCAGATTCCTATCAAGGTCGTAGATGTTTGGAACGTACCTCTTTGTTACGTTTCAAAAATGATATTTTCCATTTACAGGGACCTGTGAATCCATACACTTCTTTCAACTACGATCCTGTACTTGCGCCTGATTACGGTGGTTTTTCGCCATCTTATCCAGGAGGCGGACGTGGCGGCCCTCCACTAAGCCCCTTCGGTAGTGTAAGGCCTGATCGATCAGTAGGCCATGCCGTTTATTTTTTTCACATCCAGGATCTCGCGGTCGGCCTGGAATGGGTGGTCCAATGCCATTACGAGGCGGTGGTCTTGGTGGACCTGACATGCGTTTCGATCGTGGATTAGGAAGAGACTTTGACGGTAATTTTATACCTCATTCGAAAACATTTCTACCATGCAAGTGCTGCGCAAATCATTGCAAAAGGTATGCCCGCTTTTTGCAGGTCCATATGGTGGTCCAATGGGTGGTCCTCCATACGGTGGCGGCATGTCCTACGGAGGTTACCCTGGCCAAAACTCAATTCAGACCACTCAGGTATAGCCATTTTCTTTGTAGTTCAAAATAGGTATTGATTATCTAAGAAAAAGAACTAGCGCGATGTATTGACCCATACCTTTGAATGTAAATAAGGAAGCTATAAATAACCAACGCTCCTTAGGCCCCCTATATTTAAGGAACAGTCCTCTTCTTGGTAATGTTCCGGCGGTTCTAGAAATTGTCTAGGTAGGTTTTGGATGTGTTCATAGATTGACTCTATGCAAGAAGAATATTCGGAGCATATGGTGCGTGATTTCATCGAGCAGAATGTTCTACGTCTTCAAGGATCACAGCTAACTGGTCGCCGGATGGACTTTCCCAGCAAGTGTAAGAGGTTGTCGTGGCGGTGACCCTACGATGCGCGCCCGTGATTTCATACAGCGTAGCACGATGAAATGGCGGGTCTGTGCAGCCTCTGTGCATTAGCATGCCAAACTAGAGTATCAGTTCAGTTGGTTCTTTTTGTTCACGCCACCCATATTGCAGTTGTAAGGTTCCCACCTCTGTCGTCGCAACGAGGTTGATTCTCAGTTTTGGAGTGCTGAGTTATCATTGGTAAGTATTGGATACCAAAAAAGGGGCATTGATCAGAACTACATATGTCCGTTCCTCGTGAAATCCTACGTTACACTAAGATTCTTTGTGCATTTTAAGCGTTGTAATGTTGAATGATGACGAATGAACCGATCTTTGACATGGGAGATAGGTTTCCCAATTATACATAAGATCGATTCGTTAGACATAAGATGGATTCAAGTATTCGTGGTGATATTAGTTGGTTCTGATGAAGACCAAGGTCGATAGTAGACGACTTGGGATTCTTTCCAGATTATATCCTACCCAAAGTTCAGTGCGGAGTTTGGGAATTGTGCCATGCGCAAGGATTGTGATGAGGCAAGGATATCGGGGGAGGTGAGTGTGAAAGGTAAAGCAGGGGCGCGTTTTTCATAGTTGTGGTTGTTGGTCCACGTTCTGTATTAGCTGGTTAATAACTTTGGAAATAAAACAGTTCGAGAGAAACAACAAATGTTTTAGAAAAAAAACTATTTTTAGCAGGGTGCTATTGAAGAGGTTCAATACTATATTAATAACTTGTAGTAGGGAAAAGTGGTTCACTATTTTTATGCATTTCAAGTTATTTTGTGTAAGTTTCTTTAAAGCGCTCTAAGGGATTGTGCTAGGGGTTAGTGGCAGGGCGGACTTAGCTGCACATATTGCTTCACCTCTCGAAATGGCTGAAAGAAAGGTATACCCGGGTAAACCTCTTGGTTTAATTCGTCCCCCTCAACTTAACGTGCACTCAATACAGACATTGTTTTCCGTTGCCGATTTGTCTCCGGGTACCAACTTTTCCTGAGCAGGAAAAGCCCCGTTGCGTGCATAGTGGTCGGTCTCCCTAATCATGTCTCGATCAGCTCTGTTGACTTTACCACTACTCTCCCATTTCCCATCCTTCCCATCTTCGAGAGCGAAATGTCGTCACAGTCACTTGATATAAGTTGGTTGCAGGTGATCGCGTCACCGCACTTCGTCTGACGTGGTCAACTGTAGATGGTTTGGTGTGTACTATGTATGTGTTCCTCACATTGTTCCTGTTTACGCTTCTTCAATGACTCCTCGTTTTTCACTTCATAACAAGACGACGCACAACGTTATCAATTGCTCATTGGCTCCGCCCCTTCTTACCTGAGTATCATTGACAGCCTCGAATACCTGACTGCGGTTGCCTAGCTGATAGCCAATCACGCATTGTGCCAGCGAGCTGCGTACTACTCTATTGATGAGTCTACTGGCGTGCGACGAGGACCTGCTTGGCATTATGGAACGCATCTGCATTGTGATTCTGTCCTGTATATTTGACTGTGGTCTGTGCAAAGCGTTCATGTCTTCATCATCCACCGGTACCCCTATAACTGCTATATTTTGAGCACGTTTGCATGAGAAGGAATGACTTTACAGCACAATTTGAGCATCTTAATACTCTCAATGGCAGTATTTCATTGCGGTCGAATACGACCAGGTACGCGTTCTGATGGTCGTTTTTAGGTGACGATACCTTCGGATCTTGGAGGCACGATCATCGGACGTGGTGGCGACCGGATCAATAGAATTCGCGACGAGTCTGGAGCCCAGATTACACTGGAGCCGTCGACTGGCCAGGAAGAGCGCGTGATCACCATTACAGGCACTCAAGCACAGATTCATGCCGCTCAGTATCTTCTGCAGCAGTGGTCAGTGACACAGGCTTTGTCTTAGTCAGGGGTGCATCTTTCGTTATGTAGGGGGTGAACGTTGCTAATCCGCACTGGGGAAAGGATCCCGAATGTATACTGTGCGGTGTATGTGACACATGGTCCAGGATGTCAGCTCTTGTAGGGAAAGCCTCCAGCTCCTATACGTAATCCTTCGATGTTAACCACAGGAAATTCAACGGATACCGAACCAGCTGTTGGAACTATCCTTGCTCACTCTTCTCGGCTTGAGCAGCTCAATCTTCTAATTCGAGGGATATGCTATGCAATGGGACATGGCATACGCTGGAAAAAGAGTTTCTCAACTACTTTACTTTACTGAGGTCATGGACCGCTTGGAATCTCGTTCTTCTGGTTCACGAAATCGACGCGCTGTCGATGGAACGTATTCATAGGAAAGAGTTTATCTAAAATACACGAGAGATGATCACCATTGCATTCGAGTTGATTACTGCATCAAGCAAACAGTCACTTGATGTCTTCATTATGGGTTATTGAGGCGGTATGTTCTGCAGTGTCAGTCCTGTTTGTGGTTTCAAGGACGGGATTTCAAGAACGGCGATCAGGATTTGAAGAATAGCCGATCACAGTATTTCCCAAGCGAGACATTTCAGCAACTAAAACGAAGGCCCTCTGGTTGTTTCCTAGCTTTTCAAGTTTGTGCATGTCGGTACATTGCCTGCTCTCCTGTCCTGTGTGGCACCATTTCTCGAAGCCTCTATTTTCCCAATGTCGACTGTTAGTGTTCGGCACGGTAACTGCACTGACACTCACGTCATATCATACACCTGAATGGGGTTGCCGAATGGAAGACAGGAGATTGCGTCGTTGCACTTTCACCTCGCTGCAATCCCCGTCTATCCGATCGGCTCACTGGAGGTGTCCCTTCTAGATGTGATTTCTATGATACTCCTATCAAGGGTAAGTTTAACGGCCATCTGCTTGCGTTGCCTTTATTGGCTATTTTGTTTGTTTCATAAGGTTAGTGGGTCTTCAAGCTATTCTGAACGAAGTACAATATATATATTTATGGTTTTCACAAGGCAGGAAAATGTGTTAAATATTTTTCGGTAACTTATAGTTTTTGGCATTCAATGTGTTATTCCGTAGATTGACACTGGTTGAAACAGAGCCAGATTAATAACTCCGTGTAAGGAGACGGTATTTGGTGAGGCAGTGGGAAAGTTGTTACAATTAAATGTTGTATCAAAGATATTGTGTCGATTACCTGATTGCAGCGTGCGCCAGTCGGCCGCAGGCCGGAAGTATATCGAGCAGCAGCAAGGTGGACACCATAGTCACCATCGTTGAGCTTTGAGCCAACGATTACGGGGATACGATCCTCACCAGTGTTGAAATTGTTTCCATGAAGCGGTTTTACCCGCTGTTTTCGTCTATTCAATGGTTATTATGATATTTGAAGCGTTATTTGTAGTATTGTCCTTTAACAATCTTCGTAGTAGAATGCATATCTCAAAATGTGGATTCTGTTTGTGTCCGTTCCTCTCTGTTCTTTTCGGTTATTATGTCTCGCGACACACACTGAACGAATATGGTTGACGGCTGTGTCTTTGTTGAGCCATCTCTGTCGATCTCTCGGTACGACGTGTAGCGCTTGCGCATTCGAGGTTTGGCCTCTTTCATCCCCCATCACACCAGCCTGATGTGCTTAATTTGAGTGCAGTCCATATTTCTGTGTCAGTAACTGCAGCGAGTGTTGTTGTGTAGTAACGTGAAGTAATAAAGTTGTTCTTATATCGAAGTTTCACTGCTGTGGGAAAGTGTTGAAGGTAGTAAAGTCTAACTTTTACTGTGTTAGAGCTCTGTTTATTGAAATGGGGCTATCCGGAAAGGCTGTTGACGGAGCTAACCAGTTTAGAGGATTTTGAGTGTGTCTTTACACCTTTTGCGACTTGCGAATTTAGAATAGCAAGAGAACGCTCTTTAAAAATACCCAGGAATAACCACATGAACATTTGTCCAGTTGTATAGCAGTTGAGGGACGAGCGCGTAAGGTGGCGCTCACGTAATTCCGTTCTGTTGTTTCGTTTGAACTCATGAGCTTGAGGTGAATTTCCTGCTGACTTGCCCATTTTAACTTTATTCACTCAGGTATTTCTGTGGCCGGTTCATGCCAGGTAAGGTGGCTATTCGGCCTTAGTGTCAATTGTTTCGGTACACGTGCGCTATAAAATAATACAAACCAAACGCACGATTCAAACGTGTCCGTCTGATATGGTAGTGACGCTAAGGTGCGACGTGACTTACCATTAGATTTATCGACGATAGGATCGGACGTTCTCTGGTGGGGCAGGCGTGGTACGGGTGGTTGTTAAATTCTTATCCCTTCTCGGACTTTTGCACGAAAGAATCATACATCATCCACCCCAGAGCTATTGAAGGTTAGATAAAAACAATCTCCTTTGGGCTAAAAGCCATCCCTAAGCGCGAGTGGGGTTGGCTACCCTACCCCTCCTTCTCGACTTCAAAAGAGCACTGCCCTCTTCAACACAGATCGAGGATTGAAGCTCCCTTGATTTTACGGTCTACAAAGTTGGGCCCACGTTGAGTTATTGGTTTAATGTCAGCTGAATAATTTAAAGAGCTTCAAGGTTTGGCCTACTTGATTTTATTATGAGTGTTTATAGGGCTGAATTTTCAGCTATCAAAAGTTGAGTCGCTCAAGAGGTGTTAATATCATCAATGGTGACTGATGATCTGAAAAATAAAACGGTGATGTATTTGTGACGTTGGTGAGTCCGAAAAGTCCGCAGAACCCGGTTTGTAAGTGCGAACTAGATGGTTGCGATTCTTCAGTCATAAAGACTTGTCATGTATTTCAGTGGTGGTTAATAACCGACAATAACACAAGTATTAGTGTTCTAATTTGTCTCTGAAATATTGAACGCTGTCAGATAAGAAATTGTGTTCAACTATTTTCGCAATACTTGACTCGTTTCGAGAAGGAGTGCCTACTCAAAACAGCTCGCTGGCGCGGTCTAACCATCAGATTCCGCTCTGATTCTAATGAGCATTACTTGAGGTGCTTGCGTCAAACTAAGGTTAACGATTTTTGTTCTTATCAGGGGTTTGGGTTCACACGTGCGGCAAATTGCGCGGCCAAGTTGTGGCGAGTCGAACGACTCTAGCGCCTATTATTGGGGCTAAACTTGAAGTAGAGTAGTTTGGTAGGGTCAGCCAATCCTATTAATCTACTCTATTTCCGATTTGGGCCCCATTGAAAGGCGTTAAAGTCACTCAAATAGCCACAAAATTCTCCGCGCAATTTGCGCATGCTCGAACGCTCGTAAGTTCCGTACCCCTCCTATCAGCCATTCCATGATGGGACTGAATTTTGTTGCGTTGTTTCCTCACAAATGGCTTTATTTATAGTTGCTGGCAGTCCACCAATGAGTCGTCACCACTTTCGCGGAGCAATCACCGTCATTAATACCCTTCAGCTATGAAATTTATAAGTTCAGTTTCTTAGCATGGCGAATTACAATGTGCAATTTTGAAAATCTCGGACGGCTAAAGCACCACAGACCGTGACTGCCATCAAACGCCGTCTTTCCTTATTCCCTATTTTTCACTTTTGTTTTGTCTTTGATGTGACTTTCCGGAGAGTTTTCTTTAAATCTTTTGTCGTCTTATCTCAACTAAGAACTTTTCTATACAGCATACTAAAGTAACCTCCTTCACGCCGATATAAGTTCTTTGATTCCTTTATGATGAATAGAAAACGAAAAAGAAACACATAAAGGTTGTTATGGCTGTCAACAAGCCTTCTTTGCCTTTTCAGACAAGGCATTTAGAGCTTTCTCATTTTGCTTTTTTGGCGTAGTCAACGAAATGAATCCTGGACAAAGCGCAAGTTCTGGTACCTGACCTGTGCTCTTACTTGAATACTGGAAACTTCTTGGTAGATCTTTTTCGTCAGGGTTTGTCGCATCTGGAGGCGAGGTAGGCTTACTGGTATTTTGACGCCATTTCTTTTTTTTTGTTCAGTGAAGACAGGTGAAGACAGAGGGCAATCAACTTGAAACCTCGTTCAACGTATCGAGAAAGCGCTGCTTTGAGCGTCTCTTAGGCGTTTTCAGGCGTATTTAGGCTGAGGTCAATCATACAAACACTGTGCATGACATCACCTGGCGTTTTATCAGCGAAAGTGGTTTTATTGTATCATTGCGAATATGGTCCACACGCTTGACCGCCGATCAGAGTAGCTTTTTCGTCTCCATCATCCCAATGCTGGCATTACTCTAGTCACAGGCCAGGACTGTGCACCATGTTTCGTGACTTTTATAACGGTCCCGTCGGTCTTTGTTTATGAGTAGAACTGGTACTTGCTTGTCGCAAAGAACGCCAATTATCGAAGACTAATCAGACCAAGCCGCAAGCACAAGTGGGTCACCATCAGGGTCCAGATTGACGTCAGACGAGAAGAACTTGAACAACAAAATCATACTGTGAGCGGTAGCGTCTCGATCATTTGACTTCATGGTCATGTACTGGATCTTTTTGATGGTAATACTATAACACACTAATTGAGCTACGCACGCTAATGAGTGCGTCACATGTCCACAAACGATTATCTACGATCTTACTCATGAAGAACACAATCGTTTTTCATGTTCCGTATACACGACAGTGCTTCCAAAATTTAATTTGTTTCATTTCTGGAAATCACCATCAAGAGTTAAGGAACACTATTATGTCTCACCACCGGCTGCCGTTTGATTTACCCTCCCGCGCGAATATTTGAATGGCTGCTTTCATAGTTCGCCGGCCGGCACGCAAGCGAGCGGGCGCACCGACGGGCGGGCCGGAAAACTATGAAAAGCATACAATGAGGATGTCTCTCTGAGGGGAATGCAGAAATGTGCATGTGTTGTTCATATGACCTTCTCCGCTACACTGCAAGTAAGGAAGAGTTGGGTCGGTGAAAGACTGCATCTTATGTTAGTTGCGAATCCTAATGAAAAAAGCATTTCTCCAATGTCTGTCTGTCTTCGAAATGTCCACATTCCTAACGCCAAGATGGAGGTTATTTCGTATTGAAGTAATTGGTTCAACTTACACTCTGGTAGATTCTTAACTTCTTCCACCATCTTAAGTAGGTGGCAATAATAAGGGTCACTATTGACCGACCGCAAATGAGACATTTTTGATCATTTTGTATAGAGTTATTCATGTGAGTTTCAATGACAAAGGATAAGTTGCTGTAAGGTCACTGGTTTTTAAATGCTCGTCTCTCTACGGAGGTGCAAATATTGCTTAGGTGTTGATTATCCTGAGTATTCTCGAATCCGGTTCAAGGAGGAACCATATTTATTGCAGCCCCAACGACTAACTCAACAGGAGAAACTAAAATTGAAGAAAAAGTAATGATTTTGCGGAAAAAAAGCGTTCCACGCAGTCCACCCAGTTCTCCTTTGCTCGGAATGCGAGGAACACAGAAATACCACGATTGATGTTATATCTGATTCTGTTCTAGTAATGCTTATGTGAGAAACTCGCGTAACATAGCCACATGTTTCAGTTCTGAAGAGAGTTGCCCACCCTGACATAGGGCATGTCTTCTATCGGTTGAACACTCCGCAAGCATTCTACCGAGTGAGACATACGTGACGCTGGCTTCAGGACTGTCACGTGGTTTCTGATTCAAACATCCACGCGCAGGAAAATTGTACAAACGGCAGCCGGTGGGAGTGGCTGCTTTAATAGTCCGCCAGCCGGCGAGCGCCGGCGCGCCGGCCGGCGGACTATGAAAGCAGCCACTCCGAACGCTTGCGGCAAATCTTTTTTAGTTGTCTCGTGGCTCCAAACTGCAATTACCGTACCCGGCCAGTCTCTCACCAATCGAGAGGACGCAGTACTTTTCATTGACTGCCTTCCTTTTTTGATTGATTTTGATTGTTTCTTCTCTTTCGTTTTCGTTTTTATGTCTACTGGATTTGATTGTTCGAAATGGGTACCCCTATATTATCGATGATAAAGACCGCATCCCTAACCCACAAATTGCGCGCTCCAATCTTCCGTCGCGATTGTGCGATACGCTGACGGTGCGGCGAGTGCGGTGCCGTGTTCGGGGGAAGTACCGGACCCCTCGACGTGTAGAGGGGGTGCTATCTATTTCCACACCCCTCGCGGTCTGCAGTTACGGGTACTATTCTACTATTACACCCCCAAAAACTCAAAATTT
>UZAF01016281.1:0-13213 GCA_900617895.1 Haemonchus placei | reverse complement strand
TTTTTGGCGCTTACGCCATTTGGCTCCAATTGGCGCCAATTTGGCGCAAAATTGGCGCCAATTGGAGTCAAATGGCGCCAACGCCAAAAATGAAGGTCATATTCGTTATCAGGGCATCGGATTACCCCTATAGACGAAGTTTCATCGAAAATTAAAATTTTGAGTTTTTGGGGGTGTAATAGTAGAATAGTACCGTTACATGAATAGATTCGCTCCTTTTTCAGCTTTCAGCTTTTCACTACCTTTTTATATTGGTTGTCTAGTTCCTTTTTTCCCTTCTGTGCTTCTTCTTTTAGTTATTCTTTTTGATCATTTCTCAACTGTGCATCTATGAGATGCGCTTAGTTTTATTCAATTTCGTAGACTGACGAGGGTGATAGCATGATTTCATATAAATAAATTCGCTCCCCATAAGCTTTTCACAACTGTGCAGCCTCTCCACATTTGCAGTTCTTGGAAAAATATAAGAAGGGACATGCTCTTTCCTCAAGTTTGCTTGCAGAAGGGTAGTCTTGAGGTTGAAGAAGTTCGCAGGAAAAATGGGCGTTACTCATATTGTGAGAAATTTGTATCATTCTTTGATACTCTGATATTGAAGCATTATAGCGCTGCGCATTTTATGTTCACACTATGTCTTTCTCTTTTCTTTTCCTTCCTAACATTTCAGAATGAAAGGAAATTTTTAACATAAAGAACTTATATCAGTTCGGCTGAGTTTTCGGTGAAAATGTACTTGGGGGATGCCAGCGCCCTTTTGTGCTCTGCGTCTCTGACACCGGCGATCGCAGAGATGGATACCTCCCCTTCTAGAAGTTAGGGGAGGAGCTCCAGGGTGGGAGAGATGATTATCTCGTCAAAAAGCTGGGATGGGTAAGAATTGAACATCCAACTGTTTCACCCACCCCGGAGCTCCTTCCCTAACTTTTAGAAGGGGAGGAGCTCCGGAATGGGTGAGATGATTAGATGAGGTAAGAAATGAAGAGACGCACAGCACAAGAGCGCCTGGCACCCCCAACTACATTTTCACCCTCTCATTTTGTGGAAGTGCACTTGAGGAGTGATTAAAGTGTAAATTGAAAGAAGAACAGCCTAACATGAGGAACGAACTAAAAACCAGTATCAAAAAAAAGTAGTGAATAGTTGAGAGCTGAAAAAGGAGGAATCTATTCAAATAAATCCCAAGCGAATAACTCTAGTCAGTCTATGCAATTGGATAAAACTAAGCGTAGTGTTACGGTAGTTGCAATTAATACGTAACTACAGGCCGCGAGGGGTGTGAAAATAGATAGCGCCCGCGTAGAGGCTGCTTTTCCGTCTGATTCTCTTAGCGAGAGGAATTTCGTAACCCCTGTAACCAGACTGCTTCGACATAACTTCTAATCCCGTCTATTAAGACTCGCTGCAGTGCTTCAATAGGCTGACATCTTTTCCAGTTGGTATTTCTCTGTGTACCTCGATTATTCAACGTATTACTATGTATGTTCAAAATTCTCGTCGTCATTCCATTTGTTTTTACTTGCCAAGTGCGAGAGTTTTTTTAGTGTTATGTAATTCCCCACATGAAGCACTTATGAGTTCGAGTCGATTTCTTTTCATTTGTCAATAGTGCACGCGACATATCCTAGCATTTTGTAGATTTTAGATATTTTACCTTTCAATTTCAATAATGTGCATCAAGGCTCGTTAATTCAAGTCGTCAGTGCGTTGCCCGTAAAATTCACACAGAACTTGCAGTACT
This sequence comes from Haemonchus placei, assembly GCA_900617895.1. Classification (NCBI taxonomy): domain Eukaryota; kingdom Metazoa; phylum Nematoda; class Chromadorea; order Rhabditida; family Trichostrongylidae; genus Haemonchus; species Haemonchus placei. The sequence goes on along the minus strand of UZAF01016281.1, from coordinate 11,475 downwards.
GTTGATTCGTTCAGAGTTAGCCTCTCCTTGGCTCTCACAACGAATTCCGTCCGTGCTGTGTCTGTTGTTTTCGGAAGACGAATAGCGTCTGCTCAACAAGGACCAGTCAGATTTTGCTCCACATTAGTCAGCTCACCAACGAAGATGGTTGTTGACAATCTGAAGGAGAACGTTCCACTCCAGAAAGAAGTGAAGATATTTTCGAGCATATAGTCGATCTGCTGAATTAATTGGTGATGCATTCATTCATTACTCATTAAGGCCAAGGTGTCCATGGCATCAACCGAGTTGCAGCCATGGCCTGAGTTCATACAAAAGCGCATCGAAATGTGGGATAGATTAATGGCTGAGTACAAGGCTGAGATTGCTATGAAGGTGAAAAAACGTGCCATTTAAGCCAAGAAAAAAACCTCAAATCAGATCAGCTACAATATTATTCTTTTTCCAGAAACCGGCACCCATTAAAATTACTCTCCCGGATGGCAAACAGTTTGATGGGGAATCATGGCGCACAACACCTTTACAAATCGCGGAGAAAATCTCCAAGGGCCTTGCTGAGAATACCGTGATTGCAAAAGTCAATGGTGGTGTAAGTGAAATTCTATTAATCCCTTTGTTTTTTTCTGTCATTTTTCTTCTAACTTTGTCGAAAACGCTAGGTATGGGATCTTGATCGGCCGTTCGAGGGTGATGCAACATTACAACTACTCAAGTTTGATGATGATGAGGCGAAGCAGGTCAGTAATTGCTACTTTTTTTGGGTGTTGGCCGATCCTGGTGTTTTGGCACAGTCATGAGTTCAGGTGTTTTGGCACAGTTCAGCTCATGTTCTTGGAGAAGCAATGGAGCGCTATTGTGGGGGACACCTTTGTTATGGTCCACCTATTGAAGAGGGGTTTTATTACGATATGTGGCACGATGTAAGTTCGTGCTTTTTTTTATTCTAGAACTAAAAGGTCTCTCCACTTTTACAGAACGTTACCATTTCACAAGAAGATTTTCCAAATATTGATCAGATCGTCAAGTGTGCAATCAAGGTTTGTCCGATTGTGAGGTCTTTATTTTTGATTGCGTTCGGATACTCTACTACCTGATAAATATGGTTTTATGATAAACAACCATTCGAGCGACTGGAAATGACTAAGGAAGACCTACTCGAAATGTTCAAGTACAACGAGTTCAAGGTATTGCCAGTTTTCCCATTCACATTTTCTTCACTGCATTGTGCAATATTAGAATACAGCACATGTTTGTAACACGACTTTGGGGATCTCATGTGGCACATTCTGGCAATCAATGAATGAGCACGATTTATTCCAAATTGTCACGTGAATAGATTCGCCGCTACAACTGTGTGTGAACTTTCAGGGAAGACACTAGAAATATGCTTCAGGTGCGCATAATCAAAGAGAAAATCAACACACCGAAAACGACTGTGTACCGTTGCGGGCCACTCATCGACCTTTGCCGTGGTCCACATGTGCGGCACACTGGAAAGATCAAGGTTCTCAGTTACGTCGCGTACGACTCAAATCTTAGTTTACATAATTTATTTGCTTCTCTATTTCAAGGCCATACAAATCACAAAAGCATCTTCATCATATTGGGAAGGAAAAGCGGAAGCTGAAACTTTGCAAAGGATTTATGGAATTTCATTTCCGGATCCAAAGCAGCTTAAAGAGTGGCAAAAATTTCAGGTTTCAACAGAATTCTTTTTTCTAATTTCTGATTGTTAGCCATTGCAAGTCATTCAAGGAAGAAGCTGCTAAACGCGATCATCGCAAGTTGGGCCGGGACCAAGAGCTCTACTTTTTCAATCCTTTATCGCCTGGATCTGCCTTTTGGTATCCGAAGGGTGCACATATTTACAACACTTTGGTGAACTTCATAAGGAAAGAGTATAGAAAACGAGGATTCACTGAGGTTCTTGCTAGAGATCATGTTTTCTTACTGTATTTTTTTCTAATGTCGAAGCTTTGCCTAGGTAATCACACCGAATATGTTTAACAGTAAATTGTGGGAGACATCCGGCCATTGGCAGCATTATTCGGACGACATGTTCAAGTAGATGATTTATGTTTTTACCTCTCTATTTGATTTTGATGATAGTTCAAGTTCAGGTTCGAAGTGGAAAAGGAACAGTTTGCATTGAAACCAATGAACTGTCCTGGCCATTGTCTCATGTACAGCCATCAGCCTCGTACGCATAACGAGTTACCCATCAGATATGCTGATTTTGGTGTTCTGCACAGGTAAGGGGACTTGAATTTTTCAACCAATATTCAATCAAGATCCGTTTTGATCAGCTCAGACCTAGTTTTCGTTTGAGAAGGCGATTTCGCGTTCATTTGGCAATAATGTACCCATTAGTTTACATTTGTAACAAATTGAATAGTAAAGAAGCAACTTAGATTTTTCAGAACGATTTTTTCAAGCGTTTGTTTGAGTTGCTTTTAAAAGTTCGAGCACTCTTCATTTGATATGTGGTACAGCTATCTATTTGTGCGTTTTTTCGAGGTACTTTTCCTCCAAGGAAAAAATGAACAAATTTCATTCCTATCTGTAATTGATCATTCTGAACAAGGATTGTCTATAGAGGATTTTCGGCACATTTCACTTTTTGCCTCTATCTTGGCTAAATGCTGTTGGTGTCGTGCGTGATGTAGGTTGAACATAAGGTGACAGTGTTTTGTTACAGAGCACATGCTAACACCTCCACAAGTTTTCGTTCCAGCAATTTATCACCGCAGGGCGGGCTGACCAATAGGCATGGTTGACCATCTTTTGACTTCATTGACCGAAGCCTGTCATCATGTGATTCATGCAGGAGCTTATTGAAAAGCTCGACTCATTTATGGGAGTATTTGACGAGAATATCAAAACTTGGGCTAGTAGAAAAACTATAAGTCTAGGTGCCACACGAGTTTAGTGAGATGCAATTGACGCCGCGGTATAGTGTATGCGATTTGAGCTTTAAACGCAATGAATACCACGATTTATGAGCTGAATAGTGTCTTTTGATAAAAGTTGGAATCATTGCGATAACTTTACTCACAAACGATTATGGTAGGAACCATAAAGGTGAATTGGATATCTATTTATGGAAGTTTTAGGGTGCAGTTGAAAAAACCCGCCAAAAATAGCGAGTCGCAAAGAAGTAATGCTATGCTATGACGAAGCCAGATCGCGTACTTTTTTGGTGAATCAGCAAAAATTCATGAAACCTGATCGGAAGCAAGTGCTTCATCCACCATATAGCTCTGATCTCACGACATATGGATTCCACTTATTTCGATAGTTGTGGAAATCCTTCAATGGGAAAACCTTTACTAAAAATGGAAATATCAAATCTAATGTGGTCCAGTTTTTTGGTCAAAGAAAAAGCGAAATCCGCGAGGGACAAGCTATGAAATCGCTGCGAGGAAGGCAAAAGATAACCGAACAGAACCAGGTATATATCATTGGTTAAGGTTCGTTCAAAAGGCAAAGACAAAATGCTGTTTCTATGCTTATGGAACGCTCGGATATTGAAGTCATATTCCGAGCGATCCAGTAGCACCCGTATTTTCATAAAGATAATTCTGTCACCATGTTCATAAAGAAGTTCAATATTTTCAGGAACGAGATGTCTGGTGCGTTGACTGGACTTATTCGTGTGCGTCGTTTTCAACAAGATGATGCCCACATTTTCTGTCGCAGAGATCAGATATGGGACGAAATTAAGGTACTACTCTTCTACACTTGATTTATTTTAACATCTTTATTCAATTTGTGCTCTGTTATAGCGGTCTTGAAATACTAAGTGATTGCATTGCCTATTACATAAATTTGCCCACTCTGTTTTTTCAAAAACATTTGATATTGTCTATACTTTGTCATGCTCTGTTCTGTATTTATGACGAAAGTTGTTCACCATCAACGGCATTCTTCGGTCATTCTTGGTACAACGCCCCTATGTAGTCCAAATCTTTCTGAGAAAGGTCGAAAATGTACAAATGGAATTGACCATTAGAAAGGAAAACATTCTTCAGAGAGTGATGAGGCATGGTGACTGCGAGGGAATTTATTTGGGTCTCACATCTGAAAAAAGCATCCCTTTTCAAGTGGAAGTATTTTAGCTCAAGATGAAGTTTCTCGGGGTTAATCATTCTCAGTGCAGGGTATCCTACGCTTTGGAGTTCTATTCAAAAAGCAATGAATGACGTCTGAATCCGAATTGCGTGTACAGTAACTTCAGGTCGCAGCTTATAAACGAACTAGCAGGTTTATCTTCGCAGACGATTCTGTTGCCAATAACCCGATCGCTCCGAAGATTTGCCCGGTCTAGGTGGAGTTCTCTCATGAAGAGGAGTAGTTCAGAGAAAGCTTAGCTAGGATGTCTCAACTACCGTGTTATCGAAAGATCTGGCTCCCCTGCCTCTGGATTCCTGATATGTCCCAAGCTTAATCCATGTTAGCCTTCGCCGTTTTGATATTCGTATTGTAATTAATCTTTCTTAGGGCTGTCTAGACTTCCTATCCTTCTGCTACGAAAAAGTGTTCGGGTTCACATTCAAACTTAATCTTGCTACTCGGCCTGAGGGCTTTCTTGGAGAGCTTTCGGTGGGTTGATTATGATTTTTTTCCAATCTTAGGATGACTATCCTCAAATCATTTATCAAACTGAAGCTACATCAGAACTATACTGATCTTCCATTTAAGACGTGGGATGAAGCAGAGAGTGATCTCAAAGCTGCACTGAATGAGAGTGGTAGACCTTGGAAATTGAATGAAGGAGATGGCGCTTTCTATGGGCCTAAGGTATGGTAGCTACCCTTTTGCCTCTAGTTTTATTTTCTTATACTCACATTTGGTTACAGATCGATATCAGTATTCAAGATGCGCTAAGGCGTAATCATCAGTGCGCGACCATTCAGCTTGATTTCCAGTTGCCTCAACGATTTGATTTAAGTTACTTCGAGTGAGCTTTTGAATTTTTCATTTACGTCTTGCTGTAAGCAAAGAAATGCGAAATGAAAGAAAGAAATGAAATGAAAGAAGAAGCTTTCGTCTGTTTCCTTTTGGAAGGCTTGTTTAGTATGTTTCACCCCGCAGGCTTTAGAAAGGAGAACCATCTTACTGATAAAGGAGTTCGTTAAGGTTTTCAGTACTTCTCCCCCGCAAATTGAGTGACCTCGCCTAATACTTTTCTCTTTCAGTGAGAAGGGCGAGAAACAGCGGCCTGTGATGATTCATCGTGCAGTGTTGGGATCAGTCGAAAGAATGGCAGCTATTCTAACAGAGAATTATGGAGGAAAGTGGCCGTTCTGGTTGTCTCCTCGTCAGGTGACATGGTTTTAAGTCAGAACCTCGAGATGATGTGCAAAACGTTAAATTCTCCTCAGGCTAAAGTCATTACTGTGCATGAGTCGGTGAATCCCTACGCTAGACAAGTAAAAGAGAAGTTGTATAATGCTGGCTTTGAGGTATTCTGCACAATTCTACCTCTTTCTTCTTTTCTTGTTTTGAAGCTTGTCGCAATGAAATTGAAAACTCTATTAACCTAGGTTGAGTTCGATGAGGGCTGTTCAGACACCTTGAATAAGCAGATTCGAAATGCTCAACTTGCTCAATTCAATTTTATTCTTGTTGTTGGACAAAAAGAAGTTGAACACGGAACTGTAAACGTTCGCACGAGAGACAATGCGGTGAGATTTCCTTTCAGTATATTCACGAAAAATGTGGAACTGCTTTAGCGTTTAAATAATCGCATAACATATTGGAGTTGAGTCTTCATGGTAGTATATATTCTCATTTATGCTTGGGTATCGTTGATGGTTCTGGGATTTTTAGGTGCGAGGCGAGGTGAGCATTGATGACCTTCTTGCGAAATTCCGACGCTTTGCAGATGAATACGTGAAAGACACTGAAAATGCTGAAGAGTTTTCTAAAGGAGTATCGCCTAATGGCTCTGAGTAGATGTAATTATGATGACTGCTCTTGTTTGGTTTCCATCATAATGTTGTTTGTTGGTTTTGCTTTATTTATTGATTGGGACCTGTTGTTTGAGTACGGCATTTTATCCGAGCTTTGGTTCTCCTTTTCCTGGAAAAGTTCTGGCGTATAAAGACCTCTAGTCGTGATCGTTTAATTGGGTCAACCCAGTGTATACCTGCAAACAATGCTGCAGACTCTAGTAGTTCATCACCACTTTAGCATAATTCATTGAGTATCCGTTGAAGGATGTGATAAAGATCATAGCACAGCAGTATCCCGCTTATTCGTCTTTCAACATGATTTGATGTCCTACGAATCACAATTCTTCAACGGCGAGATGACAGATCAAGTTAAGGTAATAACTTATATGCTGTGTAAAATTACTTTTAATCATACTTGCTCTTTTTAATGCGTCTACCCTCAGATGCAGTTTCTATTGAAAATCACAAACTAAGCTAGTACCCTACGAAGTCACCATGTAATTTGTAACGGTGGCTGCAGTCGTTTCAATATTTCTATATTATTAATACTCGGTATGATTGCCGCAAGATACGCGTTGGCTTCCGTGTGATGATTGGGATAATTCTACATTAGGCATTGTAAGTCCGTTTTCAAAATGACGTTATTTAGAAAAGAGAACAAAACTACGTTATTATGTCGTCCTTTTGTTCTTATTTCTGGAGCTATTCGGACAACTCTTTTTGCGAGTGAAAAAAAGTTGTTCGAATAAGTCCAGAAAAAGAACAAAAGGAAGGCATAATAATGTAGTAACAATTGCTACATCCACATGGGAAGTCAATATGGACGAACTCGGTGTTGTGTTACAGTAAGCTTTGTCGTGGTACTGCTGGTAAAAGGCAATGAGCTGTATCGAGGTGTGTCATGATAGTGCTGTATAACAGTGTTATTTGTTTCACACATTCTCCTTTTAACATCTGTCATGTTGTCACGAACATAGCGCAGAAATTTTCCCAAGTGTGGCGGAAATATAACACACTTCTTTGCAGGGGAAAAAAGGAAGGGCATGAATTCGTGTCGTGTGGGCTTTTTTCGCAATGTGTTAATAATGTTCTTTTCGGAAGGACGAGGCGCTCACTGAACTCATGCACTATATTTCATGTATTTTTCCTTGCACGCACAAACATTTAAAAAGAAAACTTCCGACACGTTGGGATTTTCCTTAGAGGAATAAAAAGTCCTAGTCTCACAAAGGGATTGGGTATTACCTTCAGCAAAGATCATTGCTTCCAAAGTAGTCATGTATGCTGCGTGGTGCTTTTGCTCCTGTAGTTTTTTCAAAATTCATTTTCTGTTTCGTTAAGTGAATTGAGTAACTTGCAACCGATACTATTCCATAATTGTAGACGCTTTCTTGTTGCTTTCTTCTTTTAGCCAGATTATGAATTGTTTTCGAGCCTCGTTATGAACTTTGCCAGACCAAGTTTTATATTTCCTTTTTACGCTTTAATTTTGTTTGGAATTCTTCTCCGTGCCCGGTGAGTGCGAAAACGTAAAAGTTGAAGTGCGGTATTGATTTACTCCCGTACTTTAAGGACAACCATCGGACGACAAAACAGGTGTGGGTATAGTCATCCAATTCTAAAGTGACGAGGCAAACTGCGCGGCCAAATTGGTGCTGCTTTAAACAACTCTGATGCCTATCATTGCGGCACAGGTTTTGAGTAGACTGAAAAATAGGGACAACTGGTGCAACTCATCTACAATACTTCAAATTTGTGACCCAGGGTCGTTTAAATCACCGCGAATTTCGCCGCGCGGTTTGCCGCGTACATACAGAATTGGGTGAATGTTCTGTCCTCTCGACAAAACAAACGCTTGTCTTTTGTCATGGCATTTTTCATACATCCGTTTCGGATGCAGTACTGTATTTAGGATCACTCAAGCGAATGCCTCGAATCAAGAAAAGTATAACAATATTAGTAAGAAAATTCTAGGGATACGTTAAAACAACTACGTTGCTGTTTTTTGATGATTAGTGTAGCCCTTCGGGATGCACTTCACCCGCATAATTTTTAAATGAACCGGACCTTAGAGGGGAGAACTGAGGGACTATATCGTCTCATTGTGACTTGTAGGCAGGACGTAACGGTTCAACGGGTCAGTGTAAAACTCGTAGATGATATTCGTATACATTCGGAGTGCAGAGATTCGTCGTGACATCGAAGTCATGCCAATTTGATTCTATCATTTGAAGAAGGCGTTGCAGATGCACTTCTCGGCCTCTACTGGTTGCCAGCTTTGCTGGTCTTATCGTTTTCGAGTCATCGCTTATCGCCTCCCTCTTCGTCTAGACAGTTCAGCCGTTACTTGACTGCAACGCGCGAATTCACGTAGGCTTATCTGTAAGAATCTTTCGGAGAATTTCTTCATCAGCTTATGAACTCTCTGCCTTTGCTGCAATATCGTGAAGACGTTCGAGAAGCCAACTGTACCCGGCTGGTGTTTCTATTATATATTGGAACAATTTGATTTTCGCTTGCTCTGGGCAGTCAGCTTAAAAAGAAGAATGTACGGACTAGTGCTAAACATTCTCCACTGACACTCAATAGTACTTTGATGTCATCTCGAGCTCAAAATGGAAATGCGGTGCGCGCGAATTGGGGTGCGCTTCGTTGCGCGTGTCCGTCGAAACTAGGTCACGCCGCAGCCGTCGCATGCGGCGGGTTAGCCCGCGATACTTGACAGACGTCGCAGCTGTAAGCGGGGCATACGATTTGTGCTTTCTCCACGGTAGTTAGCCAAAGAGAAGATAACATAGACAAATGCAAATCGTTCGCTCCACTCACACTTGGTGGTACTGAATGTCATCTCGAGACCTCAGTGCAGTGCGCCGCGCTCGAAGTGGGTGGGGTGACCTACTTTCGACGGACACGCGCAACGGACGTTCGCCCGCGAATTGGGCGGGGTGACCTAGTTTCGACGGACGCGCGGAACAGGCGTTCGCTATCCTGGGGCTGCGACTCACAATCAGCCAAGATCATAATACCGATCAATATCATAAATGATCTTACCAACTAGTCGGCACGATGGAATCTAAGAGTCCTCACCCAGCTCCCACATTCCTGTTTGCTGAGTCGTCTCACAGCACAGCTTTTAAACCGTAGGGAACAACTCGTTGAACCGAATTGCGTGCCACCGTCGGCGCCTCCTGTCATCGTCTCGGGGCTTGAATGAGAGCATAAAGTAAAAGATTCTAGTTCCATGACTATTTTCATAGATTAGTGATGAACACTTTTTTGAAATTGAAATTGGTTTCGTGGGGAATCGCTCCTTTGGTTCTCCCTCTCGAAATTCGACATGCCATCACATCGATGAAGAATTGTACGGCGCCCGGTCCCGATGGGTGTGGTGCGATTCACGCGCCAATATAATGAGGTCATCGGGCAAAAAGCGCTAAAACATCATGCCTACCATCATAATGCAAGGAATAAGAACTTATAAGTAGAATAAGTAAAGAAATGACCAACTATGCACGTTTACAGAAGGATTGCAGTTGCTAGGACTAAAAAATTTGAATTTTTTCTCATTTTGAACGTTTGACAAGTAAATTGTTGACCTATGAGGTGAATTCTCAACCTCGAAGGGGCTTTTTTGCCATATTAAAGAGATTTGCTCTATTCATGGTGAAGCCGTGGACTCCTGCAAATTTATTTGGTCCAGCTCAACAGAAAGGTACTGAAACGATGCTGCGTGTGCGAAGAGCTTTAATGGGGTCACGCGTGAATCGCGCGCCCCCCGGTCCCGATAGGATCAAGCCGGAACATTTGAAGAACCTCCCAGCACCAGTCGTCAGAACTCTGGCTAGGCTCTNCACGCGCCAATATAATGAGGTCATCGGGCAAAAAGCGCTAAAACATCATGCCTACCATCATAATGCAAGGAATAAGAACTTATAAGTAGAATAAGTAAAGAAATGACCAACTATGCACGTTTACAGAAGGATTGCAGTTGCTAGGACTAAAAAATTTGAATTTTTTCTCATTTTGAACGTTTGACAAGTAAATTGTTGACCTATGAGGTGAATTCTCAACCTCGAAGGGGCTTTTTTGCCATATTAAAGAGATTTGCTCTATTCATGGTGAAGCCGTGGACTCCTGCAAATTTATTTGGTCCAGCTCAACAGAAAGGTACTGAAACGATGCTGCGTGTGCGAAGAGCTTTAATGGGGTCACGCGTGAATCGCGCGCCCCCCGGTCCCGATAGGATCAAGCCGGAACATTTGAAGAACCTCCCAGCACCAGTCGTCAGAACTCTGGCTAGGCTCTTCATGCGGTACCTGTCAGTCTCAAGCCGATCCTTCCACAAGCACAGAGTAAATGCTGGGCCTTTGCTATGTAATTAGGGATTGTATATAAAGGTTTATTAGAATGTAGAACGCAGCTGCGAATAGAATGGAGGTGCGTACAGAGTAAGAAGCGAAGGTATCGGATACGTGGATATGCTATGGAGTAAGACAGTCTTCGGGCACTCGGGCAGTAGCTGCAGATGCGCTTCTCAGCGATCCTGCGCGTTCCTCAATGACCATGCGCTGTTGCTCTTTCCACCGTCCTTGTTATTATCGTCGCGCATCTCGAGTCGGCAAGCCTGGAAATCACAACATGTTGCTGCCAGTTTACTCCTTTCACACCTCCTCTAACAACAAAAGTCCGTCACGGACTTGTAACAAAAAAAACTTAGCTGAAGAGGTGGCAGGAGACGGTGAACGTCGGTGTTTAGACGACTATGTCGAGGGACGGCGCAGCTTCTTCGTGTCGAGACACCCGTGAGCCCTTCGCGGAGTAGTTGAGTATCGGAGATAGCAGAAAATAATATCGTAAAAGCAAACGGAAGAAGAAAAGGAAAAGAAGGTAAACAAAAGTGTTACCTAAGTGAAAAAATAGGAGGAAAAGCGATAATTCGGTCGAGGGAGCTAAAAGTGCCTCTCCTAGCAACTCGGGAATAAGCGCTCCAGCTGTGTAGACTGCACTACTGCATTAATGCTCTCGGCCCATCGGACGACCGTACCCCAGTGGGGGAGAGATCGGAGCGACGATGTTCCCTCCATTCCAGTACGCGTTGTTAGATGTATTACTACGTCCATTTCACGCCCTTGGATGGAGTCCACAGTGGCAATTTCAATATGGCGTGAAGCAGCGAAATTCACGAGGGCGAAGGGTACATGTGGGTTGGGGAGGTGTATCCAATCTAGCAGGAGACGGCAGTCCTCCGCTCGAGATCCGCTGACCTAGGTGCCATTATACGACAGCATATTGGGCAGCGCGTTGAGAGCGGGGTGTGCTCTAAACGTAGTGACCAGCGTTGCTCTCGGTAAGAGTGGGGACTGAGCCAGGACGTCTGTGATAGTGCGAGCCCCAAACAACGCTGGATTGGCATCGGGAGGGCACCTAGTATGCGGCTGCAGCTGATTGACATCTCCGACATAGAGCTAGGAGGCATCTGGGAACAGAGTGGTGATGCATGCGAAAATTGGTTCGGGGA
>UZAF01016280.1:79682-102813 GCA_900617895.1 Haemonchus placei | reverse complement strand
AAAGCAGTTGCACTCTTAAACCCAAGAATCATCCTTATGAAATGGTTGGACAGCCAAAGCTTCACGAAATGTTTGTGCTTTAAAACTCTGGCTAGAAGTCGGGGCTCGAAACGCAGTTTTCTATAGAAGAGTCGGGAACTTGGGCAAAACACAGATCTGCCAGGTAGAGGAATGGCATGTTTATTTCTTCAGCAAAGATTGCGACGGTATAAAAATGTGTATAAGTGGAACCCATGAGATCTGGATACAGATGAAAGCCGAATCAACGGTGCGATGAACAAAAGGGCAGTGAATAAAGCAAATACAGTAAAGAGAGGAGGAACACATACATATTTTGTGGTCAAGATGAAATGTTGGAGGAATAGTTGACGATGGAGGATTGAGGGAACAGATAAGGGGCAGTAGAGTACAATGGATGGCACACGACAGGGCGATATACGAGATTTGTGTTGTACACGTGGTCGGCGGAAGGGTCGGAAAAGTAAAACACAAAAACAACGAGAAATAAAAATCGTTTTTTGGGTAGTTCAACCTCTTACTCAGTAAGTACGGTAGCCTGGCGTATTGCCAATATTGGTCAAGGTAACTGGAGAAATATAAGTGAAATGGGCAGCACATGAGTCGAGATACATATTGTCACAACTCATCCGCTACTAAATAACTATTCAGGTAATATACACTAAATATTATAATGACAAATAGTAGACAATTGCCGAATTATCAAGCAAAAAGAAACAATCGCAAAACTACATAAGCAGCAATAAATGACACTGATTGGTTAACGGTAGATAGATTATCAACAAATTATCGGGACAAAAAATAACGAATGAGGCTCATAATCAAATTAATAAATAGTAATAAAATTCGCACCATGAAACAGCAACCGGATCGAGTTTGCCAGTAAAAATATGTCAAACCCAAATTCATAAGAAATCTGATAAAATAGTTCTATCTATTAAATACACTCTAGCGTTCAAACAACAGCCCATCGTTCTTGGTCATCTGAATCCGAGTCACTCAATGGTATGGCACCGGATTGAGCTTGAATTATTCTGGTACGTGGACCGGTATCATGTGCGTATACCACTGACGGGTATCGTGACGGTGATGTACGATTGTATCCATGGTACGTCTAAAATTGATAGTGCTCATTCGATTGGACTTTCGGGTAACTGAAAGGTGGGCACTCCGTATAACCTTTAATATATACATCGATACCTTTAACCCAGAGAACCGGTGACAAATTTTAATTTTATAGCCTTTACTTAAGGGTCTGGCTGCCTCAGTGGCCTTTCGGAATGTAGCCTCACCCTTCAGGTGACGCAGTTGTAACCAGTTAGCGTGATGGTGTTTAGCTCAATCCCTCAACCTTTATGAGCCTGTTCTCTGTTGAGGTACACCCTTTTTTGCTGAAACAAAGCTGCAGATTACTTGGATCTTGCAGATCCCTCCCTATTACTTACAAGTTGTGTCTCATTTATTAAGGAACACTCGTGGAAACCCTCGAAACCAGTTTACGGAGTCGTTGTGGACTGTGTGATGAACCCTTCATTTCAGCTCTCACAACAAAGAGCCATGAAATTCTCGAGACCGGCAAACTTAGAAGTTCGACTGCTAAGCTTCGCCTAACTCTAACGTACCACTAGCCTTACTGACACCCCTAAAAACTTCGAATGGTTACTAACCACTGCGTCCTGTCATCAAAGTTTCCTATAAGTGCAAGAGTACAGTACAATCGTTAAAACCTACATCTACATTTAATACATGAGATCAATTTATCCCGGAACATTTCTAAATAGTCAAAAGTAGCAGCGAATAGGGTATCCGAGTTAAAATGAAGTTTTTGTACCTCACAGTAACTAATGCTAGAATCACTGCCCAAAATAATTCCAGAGACTCAAATTCAACGAGAAATAGCATTCGGCGGGGAATGCGGAACAAACAAAAAAAAACTCACATCATTACCGGCCGGACTTGGCGATGGTATATCGTAGTAGTTGTCTCTAGGCGTGTAGTAGTCTTGGTGATGTGGTCGCACTGGTGATATAACAGATGGCGGACGGTATGGGGGTGAAGCGAATTGGCCTGCCAATGATTGAGAAGAATTCAATTGAAAATCTTGAAGGTACAAGCGCAATAGCAGAACGTGGTCGGTAGGAATCAAAAGAAAACATGTTTTCTGGTGCTATTTCGCATGCCCTTGAAAAATAAAGAAACACCCAAGAACCAAAAATGCCCAGAGAACCATACTCGTTTCGCTGCTCTGTTTGGGCATTGCTTTTGGTTCTGGCTAAAAAATTAGTATTTTGGATGACATTATCTTATTTTTAGATCCCGACTTATCAAATAATATCAGCAACGTGGGCGAATTGACGACACTTTCCTTTGGAACTTTGGTCATGACTCAAACTCTGAAAGTCTGAATTACCTGCATATGGAGGCTGAGCGTAAGGGGCAGGCCTCAAATCACCTCCACTAACGGGAGGCATCGAGCCAATTACCGGTAACCGACGCTGTCTCACTGAATTCGGCATTGCTTCATCGTCTTCACTAATTTCAGGTGGTGTCGAGTCTGGAAGTTAAATTTTAATAGAACGCCTAGTTTTTCTCCAAAACAGAAAAGTAAACTGTGAACAAAGTAAAAAGTCGAGAAAGAGTATGAAAAGAAGTTCCAGTCATCCAATTACTTGCTCATGAAATTCAGTATAAAATTTCACCCTGTAAGTGGCCCTTCATTTAAGGTGTTTTTCCAACTTTTGAGTAGGAGCCCACCAGTGAGAGGCACCGTAACCCTCGCCCATGCTCTTATCCCGCCCACCTGCTCTCTAGGAACATCCAGATATTTTTAAAAATCTGTAAGCAAATAAGAAGTTGAGGGATATTTATTCATTCACCGTGATATCTGGTGTACCCATGTCGCCGATAGCTGCTCGTAACACTGTCATCGGAATACGGGCTTCGAGCGTACTGCTGTGGAGGGTATGAGTAACCAGATCGTAATGGGCGTGAATAGTAGAGCTGTGCAGGACGAGGTCGTCGGGGAGCTGGATCTCGCACGGACATGGGGTAGTCAGACGAGGATGGCGGAGAACCTGGGTAAAACAGAAAAAATTAAGAGATATTCAGCAACGAAAGCGCTTAATAATACGTACTCGATCTGAAACGCGATGGATATCGCTCAGCTGGACTGGGTGGACTCATATTTCTTCCATGCAAGCTGGAGTAACGTGGCGATGGAGTTCTTGAACGTTGTGACGGTAACAGCTGCTCAGTCTGAATAAGTGAAGTACGAGGAAAAAAGGTAAGTAAAACTACAAGTGAGAAGAGCTAATCATGACACACGATGTGCAATTCATTCCAATTTCGCTTATTCTTAATACCTTTACATTGACTTGGCAGCCGGAAGCACATGAGAGGGTCTATTTGAAAGTGTACAACCTAGAGATTGGTTTCTACGGGTAAGAAGCTTATTTTTGGACTGCATAAGACGCGACTTTTGGACTGCATAAGACGCGACGAGACAACTAGCTAAGAAACACCGCGCGTTTTGGCCGGATCGAGGATAACGCCCACGCCCGAGTCCTATGGACAGTTCAGATCCTGGAACTTGGATACTTGCCATGAGCGGCTTATTCTCACCAACTTAACCACGAGCTTGCATTCGTCGTTAGATGGCTTTACTAGAAAATATTTATGAGCGAAAGACTTGAAAAGTGAGCAGAGTCAATCTTTTCACGAAGATTTTGATCTTTACTTGAACAACACCCTTCCGACATAGGCAGCTGGGCCCGCGCTCTTAGCCCTAATTGTAGGGCAACCAATAAAAATCTAATGTTTCGATTAACGTGTTCCCCATCAGAATTCTAGTTAGGGTATGATTTAAACACCTTTTCTCCAATATCTCCTACAAACAAGTAAAAATAAACAAGACCGTAAATCGATGCTGGTCTTAAGGGGAAAGCATGCAAAGCAATATAAAGGAATAGCGAAATGAAGCATGCATGCTGACGTGTACATCGGCACAAAAATCCGAATATTCTCAACCATTCCCTAGACATCTGACATCTCCTGAGCTACAATGGAAGGCAGATGCATTCTGAACTGTCTTCGTTTACAAAAACAAGGGCATCCTCTCACTTCAAGCAGCCCAGGGCTCAATGGCAGTTTCTCCAACGCGCCCATTAGGAAAGAGAGTAGAAGGGAGGAGAAGGGAAGCCCGAGGAAGTCAGTGGAGATTTTTCTTCGAAAATGCCCAGAAATACAGAATACAGAATCATATGGACCTTTCCCTCGCAGGATCTACGAATATGAAATTTCTTGGGCACCCTTAGAACCAGTGGGAAGGTACGGGGACTACGAAATATCTGATTAAGCTATCATACCCAATCATACCCACCTTTTAGTGGGCCCCGTCTTGGAGCAATCTGAGAATTCCTGTACTACAAACATATGAAATAATTGCATCTCGTCAGTAATTTCTAGTGCTTGAGATAGGAGCGGACCAGAAGGTCCTAGAACCCAATGTTAAGAAAGATCAGCCTGTTTGAAAGTCTCACGAAAAGCGGAAGTTGATACTGCTCGGGGATGTGGAGACCTTCGGTTAATAAGAAAGAACATAATGATGTCAGATGTTAGAGTATGCTGCCATATTGATCGGATTTTTGACCTTCACTAATTACACTGTGATCTAAGCGTACCTCGTCATACTGTGAAGATCTCTCACGATAGTAGTTGAAGCGTGGTGCATACTGCTAGAAACGAAACCACATAGTGTGCATCAGTGGATGCAGACCATTTACTAGTATTACTATTTCACGTTTTCTAATAGTTCAATAATCATATTTAGTGTGTGTGTTATACCGAGACTGTACATTACAATAAGTGAGTTAAAACTCAAAAATCGCCATTAATGCACGCGTTCAAGAAGTGTACAGACAGAAAATGAAGCAAAGTTAGATATATACGTGCACAAAATTGTATCAATCGGATGAACCAAAAGATATCAAACTAACTTGAGGAGGGTGATCGTGAGCACCACCTCCACCACCACGTCGAATCCTCGAGAACATATCAGACAATCGTCGTCCTGCCGTAGTTTTCGATCTGAAAAGGGTTTTACTCTTAGGACCGTTACATGCAAAATTTACATTTTTTCAAAAGCCGATATTGGAAAAAGTATTTAGCCGTTTTCAAGTTTTTAAAATGTCCTCCTAGAAGGGGAACCTTCGAACGCGTCAATAGGAAATCGACTGGCGCTGTACTTGTCTTGAAGTAGTACGTATTAAGTAATTTTATCTATTCGATTTCAAAAGTAGGCTTAATTTTTTTGAATCCTGAAACATGAGCACACAAAACAACTACAACTGTAATAATTCAGTATTAAATAGTGGCTCAATATGGAGGTGGGCTAAAATCAGACGGCCCCAGTGCGCTACCAAGGATTTGAGGACCGATCTAAAATCCTACTCTCCTACAGCAATAGCTGCAGAGGAGTTTTTGTCCCACCGACGAGCTTCTCTCAACATCAAATAACCTAGTAAGTACGCAATAACTTCCGGTGATTAGATCATCTGTCTACTACAATAACTATAGTTCCATCTGCACCCCTATAAAGAACTGAGGGAATGAAAAGCCTAGCTCTCTACCAAGAAACTCTTATGCCCACCAAGAAAAGTGACTGCATTATCGATTTTTGAGAGTGCACTTTAGAGGGAAGGGTGCAGTTTGCCGCGCGAAGTTTCTGACGCCGTTTGCTCGACATTGGACGATTTTTCATTTCTCGGCATAGAAAATTGTGTAGATGAAAGAATGTAGGAGCATTTGCTCAATAGTCAATGAAACATACATATCTTGCGGCGGAGAGTATCGAGTCGGTGTTTCCCCTCCGTCCTCACTGCTCTTGTTCGACTTTGGCGTCTCCTCGAGTGGTGTGTAGAGCGTGTAGGGGCGCTGGAAAAGCTCGATGAGCATAATAACATTTGCAAAAAAGTTGAAATGTATTAAATTGGGGGACGTGGGAGGACTACATAACACCACTACGCGGTTCCCGAGAGTAGATCATCGTTCAAACGGGGATATCCGTCAAGTATATTTGACGGATGATATCAGACACGATCAACTCAACCACTGTTTCTCAAGCTACCGTCAACAAAAATTTTACAAAACACATTTTCCACATCTCGAAGATAAAGAATAAATGAGAATAAATGAATTATATAGGAAAATCTTGGGAACGAAAGCGTATCTAGAAGGACAGGATTGTATTCTCAACTTCCTGCACTTATTTCTAGAAGCAGTTTACAGGGTATAATTAGTAACGGTATTGTTTTGATTGAACGAGATAATTGCAAAGAAAAACAAATTCTTAGTCTCGCGCTCCCGCTGTCCCTGCATATGTAACCCGATACCTCCCTAAAGAGATTTTTGGCCACGCCCCATAAAAAACAGACTTCCATAAATAATCGTTTTTATACGAATCAGGAGCTGGCTATCCCTCGAAAGCAGTTCAGGCCATCACTTCTCTGATACTTTTTAGACAGTCATTTTGTAACATATGGCACGGTAATGCTGTACCACTCTGCCAGCTACCTACGCCAAGCACAGCGGTGGAAAAAAAAAACATCGAGAGGCTAGACTTAAAATGCCTTGACATACCGGTGCAGGTGTTTTGTTGGCATGCGGCGTATGGTTCGGTATCAGTTGACTGGTTTCGTCGACCTGAGGTGCTGCCATGTGATTGACTCCTCCAGCTGCTTTAGCTGCTGCAACCAATCCACGAAGACCACCCCCAAACAAACCACCGCCACCAATCTGGAAAAGTGTATTGTAATGTAACAGCATTCATCTTCACAATTTGGGCGTGGCAGAACCAGAGTGAAAAGTTGGGTATGTGGGTGGATGGAGGGTGGGGAAATAGGAAGGGACAACCGGGCAAGGTCAAGCACACGATCAGAAGATGCACTAGGAATTCCTCATACCCTTCTCTATCGTTACAAAAGAAAGCTGTACAGTTTTGTCAGCAAATTACGGTTTTCCTCAACACAAATCATCCTCATCATACGCTTGACCCTGTACGAGGGCTGTATCGCAACACATGAGGTGATGGCGGATAGAAACGTGAGGTTGGGCTCGGGAGGTTCGATCCGGCAACCTGCTGTTGCTTGTCGAATAGCTGTTCTTGCTGTTGTTGCTGCTCCCATTGCTCCTGCTGTTGCTGTTGCGACTGGTCAGTACTATCACTTGAGTCGGCCCATTTGAACGTAGCATTACGACGTCGAAGCAGTAAAAGCGCAGTGCGTTGGCGTTTACGTAACTCCATCTAAAGTTTGCTGCCTTATGCCCTCCAATTTAAAATGCATTTCTGAACGGCAACAACGAAATGCCACCAATTACATGGTACGTTCGAAGAGACGGAAATCACTTCCACGTCTCTTGCATTCCCGTACAGCACCTTTGAAAAAAAGATATCGATTAGACGCGCGCCAAATCATGAATTTTGTCCCACGAAATGGAAACTCGCTTACTGTTCCGATTCATGTTGATTTATTATGTTAATTCCTCAAAAATTGAAATATTTCCGATTGGAGAGGTGTTAGCGAACCCACCTCAGTTCCACTCTTCTTCGCACGGTAATTCTCCAGAATTAAGAGACCAGCATAGATTTTCCCCACGGTCAGTTTTTGGAAACAGAGCTCTTAAAATCAATGAGGTAATCAATCGATAAGGTTTAAATTTTATTTTTCTTCAAACTGCTCTATAAATAAGCGATTATTAAATGAAAAAGTTAAATGAATATAACAGTTGTGGACAAAACATTTACCGTGATTTGGCGGGACTACTAGATCGATCATGTTCTTCTTCGCCTTCAACGGCCAAATCTTCTTCAGCGTTTGCCTCAGCTCTTCGTCGGCTTCATCCATCTCTTCTACTGAAAAGCGAAAAGTAAAAAAAAAGTCCGCCATAAGACTGAATTGAAGGTATTTAATTACGATTTCAGTTGAATGACAAAAGACGTGCTCAAGATAGATGAATGGCCGAAGAAGTATCAAAGACGAAAAAATGATTGTGAGTGCTCAACAGATAGAGTATTTTCGAAGGGAAGTTGTAGAGAAGAGCAAGGGAGATGAAGTGTGCTGACTTCTCTCTGATTGGCGACATCCTTAAAATGACCAATCAGATGCTGGACTTGTCTCTAATTGGCGAGTTTCTCACAATGACCAATCAGAGGCTACACGTATGTACATGGAAAGAATTGGATTTACGATGACTGGTACGCAGACACTAGAGCATTATCTAAACTCGAATTTTTCCAAATTTTGGACTGAATTCGGATCAAGAATGAACTAGTATGAAAAAAGAAGTAATAAGCAATTACCTGGCCGCATTTTAATGCTGAGACTCTCCCGAATGAGAGCGAAGAGGGTTGTTGTAAAATGTACAGTGCCATCATCAGCAACGGGCATATTCATACGGACCAAATGCTTGTATGCTAACCGATACGGACATTTCCGTCCAAATCCGACAGGCGGTGTTATATTCCGCAACATATCGTACATATCCGTGTAGTGGATTCGTCCGCTGAAATATTTTTCAATACAAACGACCCTGCCAATTCATTAATCAACTCTGCTCCAAAAATTAGATATAATTCTAAAAGCATACGTTGCTGCAGGATCATAGTCGGCCCAGACACGAATAAACTCGTCCAAGTGATGAGGACCGAGAATGGAGGAATCTCTCGTTAGGTAATCGAAATTGTCCATAATGACGGCAACGAACAGATTCAGCATCTAAACATGAAGTTTCGACGCTATCGAACAATCCCAACAGATTTCACACGTATTCGGTATATTTCATTACAAATTGCTATATTGTACATTGTGGAATAAGGTATTGATTAGTGGAACTCCCACCCACTAGAGAAGCCACGCCTCTTTCAGTACCTCAACAAAACATCACGCTACTACATAAGAGTACTCCCACCTAATTTCAGTATGCTCTAATTACCAAAACTACGATCTTCATTAGGTACTAATCAGAGGTCTTTCGTATTTCCTATGACTACCAATAGATCACAATCAGCCATAATGGAACCGCTACAGCACAAATTACACCTCCTGTTACTTCTGTAACTGTGCAATGTGCAAAAAGGGATTTGGGAGCTACGAAGGCTGTTCATCCCAACGTTAATAACTTCCCAGCAAACTTACCAAGAAGGAAGATAGAAACACGAAGGACGTGAAGTACGCGTAGCTCACATTGCTGCCACATGTTTGACCCTGAAAAAAGTCACTGCGCTCTATGAAACCGTAAAAGATTTCTCGAAGTCAGTAAAAATTTTGAATAAATAAGATCCAAATACTTTGTAATCTTATACCTTATCGTAGTTGATTTCATCTGAACCGGCTCTAGCACAATCTTTCTGTGCACCACATGCCATCATGATATCCTGCCACCCTTCTCCTGTCGCACATCTGCAACACATTTAATAATTAAAGGGGGCCAAGGGGAAAAGATCAAAAAACTACTGTTCATACCGAAATAGAAGAATTACTGAGTTGAAAAACGACTGGAAATTGTTGTGACGATTGATTTCAGTCGCGGCATTTAACCAGATGTTACCGAATACCTGAATATGAGAAATAAAGCTGCTCGATAAAAAAAGAACAAGAAAACAGGGTCGAATTGGTGACTGCTAGAATGCATGTGGGCGGCAGCAGCTCAAATCCCTCAGCCTGCTACTATTGGAGGACAACAGAATCGCACGCGATTATGCTCGACAGTCCACCAATGAGGAGGGCGCTGAGCCTTCAAGCCATGCCTAGTACGTCTGCGAGGTCTCAATGTTCCCACTACCGACAGTGAATACTATTCTCACAATTTTTACAACGCAGGAAATAGTGTTGATAAATTATCGGTAACAAGAAACCTCACCTGCATACCGACAATGGCATAAATGAAGAACAACATGCCGATTAGAAGGCAAACGTAAGGGAGAGCCTGAAAAGGGAACAAACTCTTTGAAGGTCGCCTAACAACTCGGAATATGGCCTTTGCCCCATCGAAAACGGACCTTGAAGCTCTGAACGAATGTCCACAACAGAATTCGAATGGTGTATCCTTGTTGTAGGAGTCGAATGAGACGAGCTGCACGAAAGAGACGCAGAAAACCGAGAGAAACGAAGTGACCTGAAGATAAGTTTGATTCAGCGACCACAGAATGTAATTAGTAAAGCTTGGGGTTATTATATGTACATCGCAGAGCACTTAGAATTTTTTTCATAGGAAAGTCGTGGCAGGTGAGAAGCTGTCAAATAAAAGACCACGTGCGCCAAGTTGGCATTGCCAGGTTAGACACGAATTTTGCGCGCGCGTGCCAAAAGACTCGATTGTGTCGCTCGCCATGCGCGGAAAGTTCGCGCGCGACTTCACAGTACAGAATCATGGGCATCGATCACTTACTACACACTAAACCCATCATTTACCCGCATCTCTTCTACAGCGCTACAACTATGCCCTCGAAAAAGTAAGTCGAAGGGTGGTATAGAGGAGGTCATGTACTAGTAAGGAAGTCGTTTGGTAAAGAAGTTGTGCTTACAAAACCTAGAGTACATTCCACTATGCCTAATTTGAGTGAAAAAAGTAAAAGATAAATGAGCAATTACTAGCACTAAAAACTACCTCCGAATTCGGTAACTAAGGCGTCAGTGATGGAACCGACAACTGTCACAAAATCGAATCTGTTCCAACCGTCTCGGAAATAGTTCTGGAATTATAATTTTACCGCATTGTTTACTCATGGATAGAGCACCAAATGAAGCTTCACAAACTGCTTAGCCTTAACTTACCCGAACTCCAAACGCTAGAATCTTCAGAATACTCTCTACAGTGAAAACAGCTGTGAGAGCAGTATTGAAAAGTCTAAAACCATAATCATTCGATTTTGAAAATACAAAAATCAATATCTTCGTGGTACCTTAGGACTTTCTCATAAAAATCTGAATTTCCATGGAATTTCATCATAAGAATGATTGTATTGCAACAGATCATAGCCATAATGAAGTATTCAAATGGTGCTGAGGTAACAAGTCGCCATATTCGATATTTTATAGAATTTTTATCTTCCGGCATGAACAGAGAGCGTGGTCGTGCGTTTAACGCAAAATCGATACACTGCTTCTGAAAGAGACATATTCATGTGTTAGCGTGACTGTGTCATTGGCTTACCGTACATTTTTCAAATTACATATGTTTCCGACAACGAATTTCTTCAATAATGCTAGACTTTCCACTCAGAAGGCCTTCTAATTTTGCCTCAGCCTCGGATCAGTATGTGGTACCTTCGCACAATGACATTATCATACTATCTACTAAAAGGTTTCTACTCGACAGCGATTCTTGGAAATGCTGGGGTGGGGTGGGAGAGGAAGGGGCTTCCCAAAAAATTGTAGACAACTTCACAGGTATTTTGTTCTCTACGTACTGCTACTCTGTGTCCAAAATGTAAATCTTGGGGGAAGCTGACAGACGTTCAGGATTCAAAAACGTCGGAAAATACGGAGAAATTTCAAACAAGAGAAAGAATCAAACCCAAGATCCCCTATTTTGTGAACAAAATGGATGCGAAATACTGTAAGGATTACCTGATTCTTGTCCAGATCACCTTCTGACAACTCAGCTTCGCCCTAAAATAGGAGAATTAAACCGGACGTATTCAATCGACTCTATTTTCAATACGATACTCAATCTTGAAAAGTCTCACCTGCTCTTGGAATGTGATGATAATCAAAGCAACGAAAATATTGACGAAAAAGAACGGAAATACAATGAAGAACATCACATAGAATAGTGCCACCTGAAAAAAAAATTGAAAAATAGTTCCGAATCAAATATTTTCGAAATATCCGTATTGCTCGTCAATGATTCCTTTTTGGAATCGCGAATGATCTTACTTTGTAGAAAATCTATAGTGGATCCCGGAAAAGAAAATGTACCCGTGCCAATCTCACTTATGATTGGCTGATCGGTTACGACCACCACTCACGGGTAAATGGGACACGTTCATCACTTGACGCGGATCTCCCAGTTGGAGGAAACTGATGAACGTTCGCTGTGGATTAGCGAATTTTGCGCCTACTCCAAAATATTTTCTTTCCATTGTTTTGTAAAATGACCTAACGATTTGGATGAAAACGGTTTCGGTGTGTATTATACGATGTTGATTTTCATAGTTAACAGCAAATTTGAAAAAAACGAAAGTGATACCTCGACCCGATAAAAGGGACTTGGTCCCTGATCCTCAAATGTTGTATCCATTGAGTTCTGGCGTATACCCGGCCACCCCTCACCCGTAGTCACCACAAACAATGTGAGCATAGCGTTGATGGTGTTATCATAGTTGAACGGCCTCAGCCTCCATTCTCTTTGTTCAACACGAGGCGGTTCGTTCTTTAAAAATATTAGAGAGCCTTCAAAGCCGTAAACAAACAATGAAAACATAAGGAAACTGCTCAGTTAGGTCGTGGCATACCTGATTATCAAAAATGAAAAACTGTCCATGACACTGATATGCGAAGCGCTTCGTTTTGTCAGTACAATAGAAGAATTTTCCATTGAAAAGCTGAAATAATCTTAATTTGGAAGTGAAACGGCAAAAGTGATTCCTTAGATGATCTTTAACTCTCAATCATCTAGCTCTCACAGAACAATGGCATCTGCAATATGTACAACTGCGCGAGCGATGGCGCTGCGGTTAGCATGATCATTTGAATCTTACGCTCATGCTGTTGTCACTTATTACTTACGACACAACGGAAAATTTTGGTCTTACAACACAAGCAACACTAAGACAGCATAAATCATAACTAACATACCTGTACAGCGATTACTCCGAAAATGAATTGAAACAGAAAATACACAATCAAAATGTTGAAAACGTTTTTAAGTGAGTTCACGACGCAATCGAACACAGCCTAAATAGGAAAAATCAATTAATGGGATTCAAATTGGTACATATCTGCAATTTTCAACCCCTATGCCCTTGCTGGTCCGAGGAACCGTGGCGCATGCGTTCCGTTCCTATGATTGGTGCGCCACGCGCGTCCACCAATCAGAGACTTTCATAGAATTTCAATTATAATTTGTAAAAAAGACCAGGGCTTAATGCAGCTTCGCAATGAAGCTACGTTATTTCATACCTTCAGCTTTGGAATCCTCTTGATGGTCTTCAATGGCCTCAACACACGGAGCACTCTGAGCGATTTGATGGTGTTCAAGTTTTTACCAGCCGATCCTTCAGTGCCACTAAACGAACGGAGGTCATTTGAATAATTGTAAATCAGGAAATGTTGGGTGAAAGAAGAACGTTTATGAATGTAAGAAAAGGTCTGATGGAACCGGTCAATGGGTGGGGCATTGGCGCAGTACTCCAGGTACTGATCGCGTCACGTGACAACTGGTTCCAAGCAAGTTGGGATTTATTAACATCGAACTCAAAATAGGAATAGCTCTATGACCCCTACAACCGAAGCAACTGGAACAATGCCCGTGAGAAGATTCTTTGCCATATGCAAACCCTGATTAGAGTAATGTGGGACCGTAGGCTCGTGTGGTGTTCTGGAGAGGAACCGAAAGTTCAGGACCGCCTCAATAAGTTTGCGAATTCGGACCACTGAAGAGGACCATCGCATGCGCTTTTTGCATCCATAGGGAAGGCACGAAAAACTATTGTCGATCTCTCTGATGGAGTAATGACAAGTTAGATTACGCGCAAACTGCAAAGCAAGTGAAACAGTGAAAGTAAAAAGGAGTAAATGCTACTCACGCGAAGCCGAAAGCAACAAGAGCACATGTCACAACAACGCCGTCGAGGATGTTCCAGAAATCGCGACAGTACGAACCAGGATGGAGAATGATACCTTGATCGATCAGCTGCAATAAATAAGTCAGTAAGCGTACAATAAATAAGCGTTAATCAGTTCCGCCGTGAAATACGCCGCGCACTCTATTTCCATTCAAAACCGCAAAGACGTTTTTAACACCTATGTCTCCCTCTGAATCAGGCCAGCCGGCATACAAGTCAGCGCCTGTGCCCTCCCGGACGAGTCTGACACCAATTAATCTCCACGCCTGTGGTGAGATCTTAGAATGCTGCTTCACGATTAGGAGATTCAGATTGTACGGGGTGTTGGGCCTAGTTCCTGAAAGGCCTATAGCAGCAGCATTTCGATACGATAAGCCCAACCCTGGAATGGGGGCAATTTCGTGGGATTTCCATCCCACCATTCTGGGTACTGTAGCCTGATGCATCACAGATTAGCATAGAGCATGTTGCGCGATGGAAAACGAAGGGAATATCTTCAACTGATATCGATCTCACCTTTAGAAGCATTTCGCATGCAAAAACACCAGTGAAGCAGTAGTCCATGTACTGAAGCACTTTGTTTCTGAAATAAACAACAACATTGATTGTTGTTTGAATTACGGTAAGCATTGACATCTGTTTATTCTACAGTATCACATGNCATGGGTTGTTATTGTTACGAAAACGAACGAACCTTGGATTTTCCTCATCGACGGGATCTTCTGCAGCTAGCGAAATTGATGACAAACAAATAACACCCATTACCATCATTTCGAAATATTTTGTACAGACAATGCTGTGAACAAGAACGCGTAACCTAAAATGAGGTTTTAGAAAGGAACTTCGATGGTCAACCAAAGTCAAACATACGGATTTGATGGAGACAGGAAGAACATCGATGTGTACGGAACCATCGGACGAGGTCCACCGAACGGAGATTCCTCTTCTTCACATTCCTCATCTTAAAAACAAATTACAACAAAATCATATTTATGGTCTTACGGAATACTCGTTCTCGTAACTGATTGCTTTCGAAAAGTCTATTGCCACTGTATTCTTGAATTTTCCTTTCTCTTATGCAATGCCAGCTGGTGGAGGTGAAGAAATGTCAGGAAAGAAAAGAAAAGGAAACCCACCGTCATCTTGATCATTCCCATCCATATCGATTGCACAGTGATCACCATCCTAAGATAGAAATTAGATTGATTTATTGGGATAACGGGACTTGACCATCCATTTAAAAATTTTTAAAAATTTTTGTTCGCGGCGTCAGCCCCAGATAGCTGTCGGACACGCCCCTTGATAGGAGTCCCCGGCGACAAAGGGCGTTTCAAACAAATGACCATTTTCTGCGAAATATCGTCACATATTTCTTTCTATAGGAATGCAGCATCATGCATCACCCCAGTGAGAAATCTGCAAAATCAGCTTTGTTTCTACAAGTGTGCTCAAATGGGATGATCGATCGGTTAACTTGGATACTGTACACAAGAAAAATCGATTTTGCCGATTATGAATGATGAATGAATAAACGACGATGAGACTCACTGGCTCCTCCTCTTCACTGTCATCCATCTCATTAGCTTTCTCATCGGCCTCTTCAGCTGCTGTGAGTTCTTGAGCGTTTGCCAAGTTATCGACGGCGATAGCCAAGAACACATTTAGCAGGGTGTCTGCATGAAATTGTTTGTAAACACAGAATATGAAATTCAATTGTTGACAACTTTCTACACTAGTGTGAGTACATTCTATATACATCTTCATGGGTTTAAAAAACAAGTAACAGTATAGGACATACAGTTTCCGAAAAGCACTAAGACGATGAAGTAGATACAGTACACCATTCCTCCACCATAGATACCACCTTGTGCTTCTATGGCCAGGTACATCACTTCGTTCCAATCTTCACCCGTGAGGATCTGAAACTGCTCGAACTTCAGTGAACGGTGCATTGATGAGGAGATTTACTACAGGAGCAATAGCGACTGCCATGAATGAGAAGCAAAGTATAGGAAAGCCTCTAGAACCGCACTAGATGGAGGGTAAGCCATGATTCCTAGATTAGATAGGGATGTGTGACGAATACTCACCTGGAATACTGTAATCAAGGCAACAGGAAACGTATCAAAGTGAGTGTAGGGATGCATCGTAGGAAAGTTAAACCTGCAATAAATGAAAAATTATTGAACCACTCAATGGAATGTACATAGTGATAGTTAAGTAGGTTATTAACCACTTCTAGAAGTTCTCATCGTTTAACTAATGGTTTGAATTCGGAAAACCTGAAGGTATACATAGATAGCTCGCGACATTGCTAAGCGCTCAACGAAGTAACTTGGGACTCAACCCTAAGTGCATCTACATCAAGAAACGAAAATGAATATCGGCTTCGAAGGCCAACATAATACTAGTAATGCAGCCCTCAGTAGTAGGCTGTTTTTGTTTGTAGTACGTTTGGAGGAAAACTCACTTTCCACCGAATAACTGCATTCCAAGCAGAGCAAAGATGAGAATGAACAGAAAAAGCAAGAACAACAATGAGATGATACTTCGCATTGAATTCATCAGTGATCGAACCAAATTACGCAGAGATACCCAGTAACTGAAACGAAAACAGATTAAAAAGCTTATAAAAAATATTGTAAGAGTATGAATCAATCCATAGAGTTGCTATATTATCACCAACTGAAAAACGCTTGAAAAATTGCTTATATGATCTTAAACGATAGCTTCAATGGCCAAGACTACAACTTTTTTCACCAACTGCAAGCCTCTTTTGGAAAAGGCTTTCCAAGCTACTCGCCTCACCCTTGTATGGACAATTAATCGGCACCAGATTCATTCGGTAGAATGCGCACAGGCCAAATACGCATTCAAAGCCCACTGCAATTTGAGTGGGGGTCGAATACCACGGCGCATCCCAAAACGAGATAGATCTACGCCAAAAGACTTTCCCTTTAGTGGAGTGGAAATGTAACAGTTCCCATGAAACCACGATGGAATTGGAGCTTAGCACACGATGGTGGTCTTGCTAGACTTGTGACCAGATGTCTTACGCCCACCGCACATGAATGCGCCGGGCACATGACCCATGAGGGGGTAAACACAAGTTGCTTGATCATTCGATTGATTAGCGGGGGACATATTAGAATTTTGGGTGAACAACAAAAACACGGAAATGACAGGCACATGGGACAGACGCATTCCCATACATATATCGGTTGTTACGGAAGGTGAATAGAGAATCTGGAGATCTATACCGCACTTGAAACACTGAACACTTGCTGATTCGCCAAGTAGTAATGTAACATTCCTTATACTACTTTATCGAGACATTATTTAAACGAACTTACGATGTTAATTTAAAAATCCTGAGCAACCTCAACGCTCTTAGCACTGAAATACCGAATGAACCGCCTTTTACTTCGGCCCATATCACTTCGAACGCTGAGCCAACGATGACAATGCAATCGAAACGATTGAACTAAAATCAGTATTAACTAGTAACGAGTAAGTTGTTGGCACTTTTATGGAAAATCACCTTCGATGCGAAATAAGTACGTGAACCCATTGCAAACAATTTGAGCAACACTTCCATAATAAAAATTCCTAGGAAAACGTATTCAGCATACTCTGAAAAATCGATCAATAAGTTCATCATTCAGATGGTAATCCAGAAAGGCCTTTGACGAAAAACTGACGCAAAAATTTCGTGAGCCAGGGTGGCTGCCCGTAGTGTTCAGACGCGACGCATGCCGTGTTCAGAAAGACCAACGTGATGACGGACCAATAGAATATTTGTGTCTTCACTATTACCCGCATTTGTATTCTGTAAAAACCAATCGATATTTTGTAGAAAATATCGATTTCCGAAAATATCCTGCGGTTTATTTTGGCTTACCTTGCTTTACGAATTCTTTTACATATAGCATAGTAGCAACCTCGACGACGACGTTCTGAATGATGAACACCATAAGATTACGGTAACATTTAGAGGCAAGTCAAGAAACAAGTGCTGCTGCATCATTTCACTCCTTTCTTGGACCCCCTCAAAAATTCTGTCCCCTTCAGCTCACGCAAACTGCAAATCATGCAAACATGCAAAGAACACGTGGTCAAACCGCTGCCCCAACTTGATGTGCTGCCCATTTGAAACATGTGCGATAAATCGATATATTGATTAGTTCCTTTTCAATGCTGCTATGTGTAGCACGTCAGATAAGAAATGTGGGTGCGGAATAGAGCAGAACGCGTGCGATTTCTCGAGGCCATGCACAGCACTCGCGCTTCTACCGAAATTTTCTCCTGGCTCGCCTCCCTCGTCGAGATATTCCTCGTCGAGTTCTTCCTCCTCCTCTTCCATATCCTCTTCAGTTTCAGTCGATTGTTGCTTTGAGGCATCTTTCATCTTCTTCTTTGTTTCAGCTCGTCGACGGCCTGTAAAAAGCTTTTCAGTACTTCTGAATCTTTTTTTTTTTTGAAAATTCACAGCAATTAGTAAAAGTACCATCGAGTATAGCTTGTTTCTCCTCCTCAGTAGTTCGGTCTTCTTTGAGAATCACCTCCTCGGCCGCCATGATCCACTCAAGGTAGCCGTTGAGCTCCCGCTCAATCTGTTGTTGTCGACGAAGTTTGAGGAACTCACGTCGATTTTCTACCCGCTCTCGTTCTTTTGCAAATTCTCTTAAAATACATAAGTTGAATCAACATATGTCCCTCTTGTAGAATCACATAGTAAGTAAAAACTTCTATTTAGTAATAGGGGGAAGCCCCAGCTCCACCACCACCACCATATTCTTGTACTTTTTAAATGCGTTCTAATTAGGATGGGGTTGAATGGGAATCCCATGACCTGCAGGCCATTTGGCCATCTTTACCGCTCCACTACTGAAACCGCTGGGGCTGTTGATTGTACTGAATATTGGCTTCATTAAATGAATATTATTGTTTTGGTTCAATGAAATTTTGAATAAAACAATAATGACGGAGTTGATGTAGCGGTATGTGGCGCACTACCACACACGCTTGATCCGGATAAGAGGTCCTGGATCGATTTCCGCCCAGGGTATCCAAATCCTTCATCTCTCCGGAATTTGCCGATCCGTGCCCCTCTCATATAGGAAGATAAAAGCGCTACCTTGTACGTCAGCTGGTCTTCGAATATGCCACATACGCATTCATACCAGAATCAGGATTTTGAATTGATTTGGAATGCAGGGCGCATCCCAAAAACGGGATCGATTAACGCCAAAAACTCTGTCTCTATATCTCTTGGACACTCAAGAAAACCAGAAAATTATATCGGCACTCAAATCTATTGCGTGGCAGAGAAGCAGTGGACAATTCTGGAAGCGCTGCTTCTAGGCCAATCTTCTAAAAATAGTCGGCTTTTTTGAGGGTTCGTTTTTCTCCATGAAGATTCGTCGCATTTGCACTTTCGATATTCCCTTTGGGACGTTGTTTGGGTAGGGGTCTATTCGACCAGTTGTTTAAAGGTAGCTTACAGGCCATATGTAGTGCGGGTAGCTTTACCAAACTCTCTCAGACTCTCCCAAACTCTCCCTGGCTCTCCCAAACTGAGATATAAGTCTCAATCAATTCATCAAAAATGCCAGATCAAATGGGAGAATAAAAGCTGGTGTAGATTTAGGATTTGCTTTGAAAAGAGAACGATTTGTGACTTTGCAATTCATTGAGACCTCCCTCAAAACTCGAACTTGGTTTCTACTGAACTGCTTTGTACTGCTTGCACGAAAATTGTGCTTCCCCAATCTACTGCATTCCAACAAAACTTGCTTTACTGGCTGGTATTTGCAAAGATCGACTAGGCGGCTTATCCGTAGAGGCAAGATTTGCAGGATCAGATAAGCCAGACTATTTCCTCGTCATGAGCATCAGAACTGACACTCCTCAGTATCCATGAAGGTTCCAACTAATCCACAATAAGCAGTTATCCATTAGCTTTACTGTAAATACTGCCTTCCTGTGAAATATAGCCTGTCGAAACCGTCATGAGGCCTTTAGCCTCCATCGGTAAGACGACTGGAACGCGTATGAGTACCCTCCTTGCAGAATCGTGGGGATATTCCACGGACGTCCTGCTTTTGAACTCTGTCAATCTTACTTTGAAAATTTGAACGTAAAAACTTGTACGCGAGATATTTTCGTTTGTGGCCGGATGTCTAGCGGGCGTTGCTCATTACTCGGCGAACAATAACGCCGTCCCCCTTATGCCGACAACATGAATTCCCGAAGGAGGGGAACGGCGGATATTTCATGAATGAATGACACGACGACTACGTAACAGCAAAAGCTCTTACCCGGACAAAACTCCCAGTACGAGATTCAGCATAAAAAACGAGCCAAGTACGATGAGTGGAATGAAATACGCCCAATTGTACGTGCTTCCTAAGGAGTCGTTTGTCTGAAAATAAGGTTTCTACATTTTACTACATCATTTTATTGGTTCTACTCTATGTTCAAGTAGTACTGGAGTAAATTTTCACTGCATGCTGCGTACATAATGCTCAAATTTTAGGCTATCGTGCCTTTCATATTTGCGGTTACAGACGCTGTAATTGTTTTGTGAATTAATGAATCAATAACAGAACCAGGGACGAGTGTGACATTAGATCCGATTTCCAGCAGGTCAAAATGTCTTCGAGAATACAGCGCAAACAAATTTGGCAAAGGCGCGTATTGAGGATGGATGAAACTCGGACTTGGTGGAGACTGAGTCACCTCATCCGGGAGGGCGTTGACCACCACTACCTCCACAGATGTTGCACATGGTATGATGAGGTTTTTGACCTGGTAAAGCACACCTCTTTTCAGCCATTCTAAAATGAAGAGGCCCTAAACAAGAAAAAGAGCAGTGGACAGCCCACAGCTGCCGACAGCTCAAATGCAAAGGATTTACGGTCTTTGAGCCCAGAGCCTATCCATGGAACTGTATCCGTCGTATCAGTACCTGAACCTACATTATCTCAGCTCCTTACAAACCTTCACGGCGAATAATTTTTCAAATCTTTTATTTTTCCAAATTTTTCAAAAAAGTAGTCTTGAATTCTGGATACGTTCCCACTACTTGCATTGCATTGCATTCGAATTTTACATTTGCATACCAGTTACCCCTGACGACAGTTTTCGAGGTGGAAAAACGATGGTAACGCCTGCTTCCTCCAAGTTGCATGATGTGATAAGTGGCTGGCACAGACCCCAGAGAGACGCCATTCAAAATTGTTTCCGCGGATTTTTTACATCAGTACCATATACAAAAAACTAGATGATGTAAAACTATATTGTACATAAATTCTGAAGGGCCGAGCGCACAATGAAGTCGTCGATGAAATCAATCATACGATTAGTAAGTAAGATTTATTGAATTGGTAAAGTAAAATGGATTGCTCGAAGAAATTAACGCTCACATAATACATGACGGTTGTCCATCCTTCCATAGTAATACATTGGAATACGGTGATCATAGCAAAGGCAATGTTATCAAACGATGTGATACCTTAATAGTAGTACTGTTAATAGTAGTACTGTAGGTATGTGTAGGAAAAAATGCCCACGTACCGTAATTTGGACCTATCCATTTATTAAGGCAGGTCGTACCTTCGACATCACAGTTGTACACGCCCATCGTGGTGGTTTTATTTGTGCTAAATTACTAAGCGTGAGTGCAGTACAGTGATAAAATCATCAATTTCGTTTTATGTTGCATTACAAAGTAGTACTTACTTTATAACTACGGAAGTTCAGAGTATGAAAAATACCTTGGAAAAAGCTACAGAAGATCAGAGTATAACAGACTTTCCCTAGAGTTATACGATGACTTACTAGTAAGATTTCCCTATAGAAGGAATGCCACTCGAAAGAGCCAAGTGTGGCAAATCCTGCCCAAGTTACTGGTGATTGGTGGGTGGCTTAAGGGACAATCAAAAAGGCTTCTTACACTTGTCGAAGTATCCTACCCAGTTAGACTGCAGGAGGTCGGAAAATAGAGCCTTACTAATGCCGAAAGCTGTCATCCATGACGTTCTCTCATATCATACCCTGGTCCAGGTCCCTTCGTCTCGTTGTCGTCCTAGGCCAAGAATTCAGGAATGAACCCTCGAAAATTTCAAGTACATAAGAGCATAGAAAAAATTCAGCATCACCGAGGGGGAGAAGTAACCAAAGGTGAGTATCTAGCGGAAATCATTCCGTTTTTTCTTTCTGTTCAGTCACTTGGGACGAAAACTATTTGGAAGGAGAGAAGCACAAGTTAAGGATCAACTCCATCCGATGAAGGGCCAAACAAGCGTTTGAAGGCTTCTACTACTTTCGATAAAAACTCGTTGCAAAACTCGCCAACCTATTGAGCTAGTTCTCATTCGTATTTTATAATTTTTTTCCTATTTTTAGTTCTGTTATCTATTTTGCAAATTTTTTTTCCAGAGCACATACCACGGTGACGGTTTCTCGCTGACATTTTCGATTTCACCTCGATCATTGTAGCAAGCAGAGTGAAAGGCACCCGAGTAAAACTCGAGACCAATGATGGCAAAAATCACAATAGCGAACAGCACAAGCAGTCCGATTTGTAGCAATGGAGCCATCGCACACAGTATCGATTTTAGAACCACTTGTAAACCTGTAATTTGCTGATATGAATATCGATAGAGTATGTTGACTGTTAAAATCAGTTGTCAAAAAGATTCGTTACTTTTTTCCCTAGGAATTTTCATGGCAGCTATATCGATCCCAACTTATTTGAACACCGTAATTGTGACATTCATCGATTACTATGTGGCTGATTCGTTGGTTGGTTTGTGTATCGATTACTGGTTGATCTGTATGTAATTTGCTACAGCCTTTCCAAGATTGTAAACTTTATTGGGCTAACGTTTCGGCGAGTTCTTTTCCTTGCGCGTATTACAAACCTCAAGAGCCGCATGCTGTTGTAGACACCAAATTCCGGGGTCCGGGAACTTCTCCCCTAACACGGCGTCGCACGCGCCGCACCCGCCGCCTATCGCAGGATTGCGATGGAAGATTAGAGCGCGCAATTTGTGAGGTAGGGAGTCCTTTAATTATTTGAATTGGCTGGCCGCTCTTTCCAGTCTTGATCGTCGTTTATATAGGAGGAGTCATTTTAATTCATCAAGTCTAATAAACATGAAAACTAAAAAGAAACAGANAGTTCTCATCGTTTAACTAATGGTTTGAATTCGGAAAAACAGGGGGTAACCTGAAGGTATACATAGATAGCTCGCGACATTGCTA
>UZAF01016280.1:55176-70376 GCA_900617895.1 Haemonchus placei | reverse complement strand
TTTTTTTTGAAGACCCTAGCCGAGTGCTTAAAGTTTCCTGGGGAGCACCGCTCCCTAGTTCGGTCTTATACTCATATCAAGTCGATAAACGCAATTACCAAAAAACCTAGCTTCCTATTAAATCAGACATTTTTTTCTAATTCCCTTTCGAACCGGAAAATTCCTTGGACATATCTTCCCAGAATAGCAGGAGCTTGTATTTATATTTAATATTTGATAGTAATACTATGAAAAAGCACAGAAAGAAGTGAAAAAAAATAGCTTAAAGGACTGTAGAAGTAATGAAAAACCTGCGGAATGATCAAGGAGCCTATGAGCCTCAAGACAAGCAAAACGCCACAAACATTACCCATACTCAAACTATAGAGATGCCGGCCCTCCCATTATAACATCATGTAAGAAAAAGCAATTTCTTAAATTTCCTGATGAAATTGTCGAAACATTTCGATTTTCACAGATGCAAAAAAGTTTTGAACACAGTACTAGAACAATTTTTTATGTTGTGATCAATTTACATTCAGTATAGATACTAACGAGACTGGGTAATGTTGTTTTTGTTCCCCTCTCAGAAACCGAGCCCTCTCGCTTTGGGGGCTATCAACAAAAATAGTTAATTCGTTGGCATGAGCCATGACACTAATTTCTGCGTCTTACCTAGACCTACCAACAAAGAGTATTGTTAAATTCCTTGTAAGTTGATATCATTATTTTTTTTACCAAAACATATGACCTGCAAAATTCAATGAATTTCAGGATAGTACTATTGAGAGCACCATGTAAGAGCTTCGTCGATTTGCTCTAGAAATATTTGGCTCAATGGCAAAATTGGATGCACATTGACGATCTACGACAATTATCTAGCGATTCTAGTATATAGATGCGGAATATGGATGTGTGTCCATATTTAGTACACCCATTTTTCATTCGCTTCCATCTCCGATAGATCGGGAGACTGTTTTTTATGGAGTGGCCACTCGTCAAGAAGCGGTTCCATTTTGCAACAGCTCATTGCAAAACCGAAAACAAAGCCAGCTGCAAGCTCTATGCCTACGGACTAGGATACAAAACCCGAAATTTTTAAAATTTCCTTATTTAATTAGGGGCACTGTTGCCCTTGGTCGAATATAAAAACGGTACCTGTGATGGTTCCAGTATCGAGCCCTATAGAAAGAAAACAGGAGAACATGATGTTTTAGCTTTCAAGTTTACAGCGTACATGAAAGGTAAGCCAAGATATTTTAGTTTAATAAGTATTATTATTTTTATAGCATCGGAAGTAGACTTTCCGGAGCTAACATAGCGTCGCAATTCGTAATATCGATCCATTCAGTCACTGGAAATCGATTACCATCTAGGAGAATCTTTTATTAGATGTTTTGGGACGAAATTCTCAAAGTCGAAAGCTTTTTGCATTTTCCATGAATTAAATTAAAATCTTCATTAATATTTGCACGAAACCCTTCATGTCATCAATCAAGCCGAAGGCATGGAAAGATAAAAAGGTATAAAAATAAATTTATTCCGTGCTTCATCTATCTGATAGATGTGAAGACAGCGACCATCATGGTGACCAGACTTTTAAAACAATTATCAGATGTTAATACTACATTGCACATTACCAGTACTCCTCAGATTTCATATCCAACTCCGCAGTAGTACTTTGGGGATAGTCCTAGTTTGAAGGAGCTCGTACCATGAAAACATGCGATTGGTGGTTAAGCTAAATTAGCCAATCAGAAGAATAGCCCTAGTTCGCCCGCCCACATAGATCCGAGTTCATTTTTATGGGTCCATCAATTGAATTGGTCATGACGTCGAATCAACTAAAATGGCTTGCGCTGCTTCTTTCATTATGGCCACTCGCATAAAGCGATATGACGTCAAGATATGAGTCAAGGGAAGTCCATCAAAAGTGAAATTAGGAAAAATGATTTTGAAAAATGGCTTGCTCTACCTTCACCCTTCAAAAAATATTTTATGTTTGTCATTTATCAACAGGTCACGATATCACTGTCATTATATCAATTAGCACGCAATATGCCTTCAGTAATTTCAATGTAAGAACTTGTAAGTAACTCTGAAAACTGCCGACTGGACTTAAGAAGGGAGTCTCTAGACATGAAAGAATCTTCATGGGAATCGGATATAATAAGTTTGGATGGTTTCAAATTCCATACTTGGGTAAAGAGCCTGCCTGAAGGACTTATCGAACGGGTGGGGTTGGTGGATCTCAAGATCATGCTACCCAGAAGCTGCCCCGTAGGAGATAACAACGGATTTTTGCTTTAGATTCTTGGGCCCGGGCGAAATTTACTGAAAACAGCCTCGAATGGAGAAAAACGCTTGAAAACAAACTGCCACGAAGCTCAAAGGTTCCACAATGTTTTGATAATGTTTCATATAGTAGTGGAGTAGGTATCAGAAGTGCTTTCGGTCAAAAAGAAGGCCTCTTCACGAGTTTCGGAAATCGGAAGCCGAGTTCTAACAACGACCACTCTCTACACCACGATTTCGTTTCGCGGTCATTGGGAGCAGGGCAGAAGCTCGGGTGACATCTACCTGATATGGCGTGTGACGCAGCAGTTCGACAGCTCCCCCTTTTGAAATTGAATTACCTCTTTGCCGGTATATCAGACCTGTTCGAGGGCTCCAGGCTGTTTTATTTTTTATTTCTGATTTCTATAAACTTCTGTTAAAAATTGGCAAGTTACCAGATAGTAACAGCACATGCATCAAGTTATTAAAATTCTGTACACTTTCAACCCTTGCCGGGAGTAAAGTAGGTACTTAGAGCTTGAATAGTAGGATGAAGTTTCTGGGAAAAGTTTTCAAAGCTGCCTTGACTCCCTATTATCAAAAGATTCAAAAAGCTTGGCAAATTCCAGCACGTTTTGCCTTAGATTCATAAGTGTTCCGCTGAGCTGGCTCCCTTCCAAATGCATAATGGCGGTGCAAAAAATGCTCATTTGCTCGGCAATTAGGAGCTGAAAGACAGAAAAAATCTCTCAAACAAAAAAAAANAAAAAAAAAGGATTTCCAGGTATATCAAGGTATATCTGGAGAATCATTTGCGCATCCCAAATACTAAACTACCTTACCTATCCGACTGTGGAAACAGTGCCTGAAAGTTACTCCATTAAAACCAGAAAATTTTAGGTACAATTTTACAAGCCTCCTGCTTCAACGAGTTACACTGAATTCGCTCCAGTGAAGTTACTCAAGTATTGAGAAGCATACAAGTTACGTCTGATTTATGTGTAACTGTGTTGTCAAAATTTTAGACATGTGCGTGCTAAAAAGCTCAGTCTGTCTAGATTGTCTCATTCACCGGATAACCACGCCCACAAACTGTATACGTACTAGCGAGACGGGAGCAAGACAAACCGGACGGAACTCACAGTAATCTCTCTCACTAAATCAGAAGCAGGAGCGTCTGATTAGCCATCTGATTAGCGAAACGAAAAGTAAGGAAGTAACAGTTAAACAAAATAACCGATGCAAAATTCGAAATATCCCAAGACTACAAGGTAAAACGGGTACCAACCTGTCTCGTCTATTCCAACTGTAACTATAATAAATGAGCTTGAAAGCATTAGGCCTACGATAGGCCCGCATTGCGTCAGATACCATATTGTGACGATTACAGAAGAATTGCTAGACGGGAGGTGGATGTGGGGACTTTGTTCGAATGCCAAGACAATGAGGGGATTTCTCTTTGCCGAATATCGCTGCGTAGAAATGTGCCAACAGCAATTATCAAATTGTATAATTAGTCGTAATGTGGGTGCCAAAGCGATGCACATCCCCATCAAACAAGTGTACATTGACGAAGTGAAATCACAGAAGCAGACAACTCGAACCCATCTGATACTCGGACGGTATCGAACAGTACAACAACTTAATCGATCGACTTCCAATACCAACGTTATCGTATTTCTAAGCTCAAAGCTAAAAATCTCAATGTCCATCTCATTAAGTGACCATGTTTCCTGTACTAGATTGTCCTAGAATACTCCCAGATCACCACTAAATTGAATTCTTGAAGGAATTGCCTGCCACGGTTGGGCGAATTTCCGACAATCAAGTCGAAATGGATTTATATATCCATTTATTCATTTAATGCACTCATAGGTACTTCATCACAAGGCTCCCAATAGGTCATATCACAGAGCTGTCAAAACCGAGAGGAACTCATCACACTTACAGGTAAGCAAAACAGCAGCTAATATTACTAGTAGGGAGCGGTTCCACAAACAAAAGTTCGTGGTTTCAGTTTCAGCCAATTAAAATAAAAATTATCGCACTTTCATTTTTTATTAATTACTTACTTACTATTCAAATTACTTACTATTTAATGCACTCACAGGTGCGCTATCACAAAGTTTTGCCAGGTCGGATCACACAATCGTCAGAAAACCTAATAGTAACTGATCGCATAATTAGGTAAGCAACGTAGCAGCTCTATTAGTAATAGGGAGCGGTTTCACGAACAAAAGTCCCTGATTTCAATTTCAACCAAGTAAAATAAAAGTAATAATAGTAGTACCAGTGATATTAGCATGCATAGCAGAACTTTTTTTCGTTTTCTCGGTTATTAAACTAGACTTATCAAAAAAAACATTTGGCACTCGCTCGCCAGATGATGGTTATATTTTCGACATGAGAAGTTTTCGTAGACTGAAACTGGGCGTTTTCGAAGAGTTCGAAAGTTTTTCTCTCGGGTTTTGAAAGGCCAACTGAAATTTGAGAACGATTAAATTTGCTATCATTAGGAGCACGTTTGAATTGCTGTAACCTTACTGAGAAATTTCTGTAAAGAGAATTCAGCGAGTCATTTACTGAACAAAACGTTGTCATGATATAGTTACGGAAAAGCTGGTATCTTCTTGAATTCAGGGACGCTTTTTCACCTTTTTCGAAAAGTTTCGGGTAAGAGCTCTCAAAATTGACCTTGAAAGGACTCGAACGGCTACCGTGAGATCGCTCTAACCAAACTAGACAATTTCTAGATATCCCCAGTAATCTGAAGCATGGGATTGACCGACTATGCGTACGATCTTGCAGTAGACAGTTTTTATTTCTATTTTACCAAATTCATCCACCATTTAAAGGCTCGTTTTTTCACACGCAGTCTTGAAGCAGTACAAGCTGGAAATTATGGGCGGAGTGCTCCGATTGGAATCTTAAGCGATCAGCCAATCAGAGACGCCTGCCGCCACCACCGCGCCTCTGCACAGAAAACCGTTTACGGTACGGTACGGTGTCGTGCGACCGAGTATAGTCTAGCTTTGAAAAATATCTGGTGTACGCCCCGACTAGAGAACACATCGTTTTTTCTGATCGGTGAGCACCAGAACAGATTTCAAATTTTTCTTTACATCAATCCTCTATTTTTCTCTATTACCTAGGTAAAGCCGGCCAAACAGCCACTTGTGCCGCCTCTTTTATCATTTCTCCAGGTCGCGGTGGTCGTTCTTCAAACAACAGCTGATCACCGATCGATATTTTCCTCGGGTGTATGGGAGACGACAATAGTTCTGAATTATCTCAACGAAACAGTATATTTCAACAAAAGTGCTCTAGTAACTTTACCAGAATCCTACATACCCGGAGCTGCTATCGGAATCATCCATGGCTGAAGGCGATCGAGCACTGGCCGACACCTGTTCACCTCGCCACCCTCGTGCATGAGGTATCACTTAAACACCACGGCGAATTCAAAAGCGAAATTAAATCGCGTACAAGTAAAGCAAATGAGACGATAGCAAGTAGATTGCCAGGTAAGTCTTAAGTGTAGCGCGTGATGAGTCGTCGAGTCAAAACGTGATCAGGTGTGAGAATAAGACACTGAGCTGCTTTCATAGTCCACGATTCAGCCCGCGACCGGTCGCTGCGACCAGTCGCGGGCCAAATCGTGGACTATGAAGGCAGCCTCATTGCCTCAGAAGTTTCAAGATTTTCGCTTAGAAAGAAAACCAGAAAAAATGAGTTTTCATTGTTGGCTCGTAAAATAGTTGATACTACTAATAAAGCATTATGAGGATGACTCCTCTTTCAAACTATTTACCGGGTACCATCATATTATCATAACATCCGGCTGCGGTGAGGAAATATGTAATTCTATCAGCATGGCTTAACAACAAGTTTTTGAAATCGATTCAAATATAGCTTCTGTAAAACACTGAAAAACTGTTCGTCATATTATGAATAAAGTCCAAACGTAATGGTATCATTCCCCATGAAATAGGAGGGCTAGCGGAAGCTTAGATACGCTTGTGTTCATACTTAATCCCACCACTGTTACCGTTCATTTACTGTAACAGTAGAACTGTGCAACAACGAGATAACCTATAATATCTAAAACATTTTTCAGTGCCAAGTAGTATATAGTAGAAACTTTGTAAAGTGAAGATTAGTGGTAATGACTCTATGTGAACATTGACTTTACTCCTAACTGCGCAGTAAGAATGTTCGTCTCAGAATACTGCGGCAGTGGAAAAATAGAAAGAAGCATCGGTCATAAAGTGAGAGTCCAACTACTGTAGGATACCTCTGTACATTTCAAATGAACAGTCAAAGTCACCATGAGTACAGTAGTCCATCGAACTCATAGCGGTGCAAGTAAAGCTAAGGAGTTTGCGTTTAAAAAAGGGATTACTGTATTAACAAGAATTCTGACCATAACACAGCCCAGACAGAGGGTACTTTAAGGGACACTTTTGCAGCGCGCCCTTAAAAGAGATTAATTTTCTATTACACTAGAAGACTCATCGACGAGGGCAATTAATTAGAATACGCTAAAGGAGGTGAAGAAATTAAATGAAAAACGAACGCTATACTACGAATCATTGATAAGAGTTCAGTTAGACTTACCAATTAGATGGCTATCCCATTAATTGTTCTGGATAGGTAAAAAAAAGCGAGAGAATTTGGTCTTACCCGTCCTCGTAAACAGAACTACATATGTGGATCATGGAAGTCTCCAGATCAGTTACCCTAATCCGAAAATGCTTAGTCAGAGTCAATGGATAGAACGAGTAGTTGGCTACCTGAATGTGGATGCGATCTTTCGGACTGTACAGGTACTATGCACATATAGTTGTCATGTTAAGGTAAGCCTCTGTCCAGGAGCTATTCGCCTGATTCGTTTCATTCAAACTGTATTTACCGACCAGTTAATAACAAGGAGTAATTCCAAAAAACTTCAAAATCTTGTGTTTGATGCTTGTATATCTGATTCTCCTGAAAGAGGTCCATGAAAATGATATAACATAACATTGATGTAATGATGAAACTAATCTAGGATCGGCATAAGAGCTAA
Organism: Haemonchus placei; assembly: GCA_900617895.1. Taxonomy (NCBI): domain Eukaryota; kingdom Metazoa; phylum Nematoda; class Chromadorea; order Rhabditida; family Trichostrongylidae; genus Haemonchus; species Haemonchus placei. Next base: position 63,055 of record UZAF01016280.1, on the reverse strand, counting down.
TATTACATACATGCAAAATTTCGCTGCCCTGAAAATAAAACGGGTGTATATCAAGAAATAATTAGGAAAAATAGAATGTCGACCAGTGAGTTCATTAATTCCATACCTGCTGAGATCACGGGGACAGAGGAAGAACATTGATGACAAGTGGCAGGAGCGATGGGAATTAATGAGTTCTAATACGGCCATAGAAAGCAAGAAAGAATTGAATTCTTCAGCGTCTTTTTGAAGTAGAACCTTGGCACCTCGGTAGGTGATGTGGAGTATGACGATATCGTTACATTTAGGTGCATATTGGTAGGAATTGAGAGCATTTATGAGATCTGGCAGAGGACCATAGAAAGCAACAGCTAATGGGTCCATTCTACTGACCGTCTCAAACTCGTAACCGTACCGCCTCTAGACTCCATTTTAATCTCAGAATCACTGACAAAAGCAGACAAAAAAGAGATAAGATCGTCGCTGTAAAATTAAAACCTGGTCGTAGTAAAACTAAAACAGAAAATGAATTATGGATTTTCATAGCCGGTACTGTTGAAACAATTGCAGTGAAAGGAGGAAGCCGTAGGTTTCTCCAGCGTTGCGACTTTCTATNAGTCGGACGGTGAAGGTTTCGAATTTAACTAATAATTAATTCACCACAATTCTCGTTGTACAACCTCATATGGGCTATAAATTACTAGTTGTATTTACCTACTGATGCTGGACTCGATAGAAAGTTCTATAACTCGCATGTTTTACGAGTCACATTACTTGACATACAGGCATTATTAATACAGAGTATGCTCGTTTTCTCAGTAAACTGTGAAACCAAGCTCTCGACTGCACGTCAACTCAAATAAAGCGGGAGGAACTCACAATAATATACAATAATTAAAAATTCCCGATGTTAATACTGTATGAGACAACCTTTGTAGGCCATACGCTTCAGAGGAAACTAGGCTCAGCAATTGATGAATTCAATGCAGCCACTCTATCAGAATGTTGCTAATTTCCGAACTGTCATTCAGGCTTCTGGAAAGGTACGATGAAAAATAACATATTTCCGCCAAATAATCAGACAAAGGAAATTTATGTCTACTGTAGAACATCTTTCACAGACGCTCCCCTGGTCGATATTTCAATTTTATCTTTACGTAATACTACATTTTCAGAGTGGCTTCCCCGATCAGCAAAGAAAATTCATTGAGGCCATAGATCTATGCATGAATCAACTGTCGGCTATACAGTAACGACATTTACAGAACATATAAAGTTACTGGAATTAGAACGCGTCCCCAACAAGAAAACCACGAAAATCCCGTAGATGGGCAAGCAGGTCTACTTTTGTGATGTAATCGAATGAAAAAAGGATTGCCAAGCTCTTGAAAGCCTTCTCGCTGTTGAATACGTCGCCTAATAACCTCTGCACTCTATTTATGGAGCACTTTGTAAAAAGCAGGTTTCACAAAATAGCTTTTTTAGAACAACTAACTCCTTTTGCCAACAAATATACGAGGACGAAAAAAAAAATGAAAGAACTATTTTTATCTAGAAAAAAAAATCGTCCTATCACATTGAGAGAAGGGACCATCATTTTATTAAGAAAATATTCCTATCAAACTATCGAAGTACAGCAATACCACCGAGAAAAAAGTGAATTTCGGCAATGTTTCTCGAAATAAGGAAGTCCCATCAGAAGACGACCGAGATGATTTCCCAAGCCTATCAACCCGTCATAACGCTAGCGCCGACATAATTGAAAAAGTAGTCGTGCAGCGTACACGACTCCCCGACACTTATTACCACTCAGGAGGAACATTCACTCGTTAAATGTTCACTAGCCAGCCTTTTCATGACTACATCACTCCAACGATTACTTCTTGCTACTCAGAGTGGATCCCAGGTCAGCAAAAGAGACAGAAAATACCAGCAGAACGAGGAGCTGTACCTGCAAATTGCAGAAACAATTGAAGATTATTGCAGGAGGAAGTTACTAGCCCTGAGAGAGAGCAGGATCTCTAAGGTTTTTTTTTGTTACCATGTCTAACAACATATTAGTATCAACAACATTAACCACCTGAGCAGAAAAAAAAATGAGAACCCTGCTTTCTGTGTATTACGACCAACAAAACTCTAGTATCTTTCACTTTTTCTAAAGTAATTTAATTTGTAAGCAGCACTAGGCTGCAGACGAGAACACCTCTTGAATGGAGTGAACCAAGTATTGACTCAGATCAAAAATGATTGTGAAGCAGATACTCGAATGAATCGTCGTATGATCCCCTTATTAAGGTATTGCTGAGTAGTGTTCTTTGATAGGAAGGAGCTATATGAGAGGAGCCGCGCGAGCCCAGGGGTAGAATAAATGTACACCAGTAGATATGACATTTTTCGATGCTTCAAGACCTCAAACTGCCGTTGAGATGGTTATGTTTTTTCGGTCTGAAGGGTTTTAGAGTGGAATCTTACAAACGATAGAAGGTACTTTCAAATGACAGAAGTACTGGCCAAATTGTCGCAAAATGGGTGAGATCTTTTCCGACTAAAACGTCACAGTAGGTTTAATTATCTAAACAGAGTTTAGAGATAACGCTGATGGCCGTTATCAACCAAGCAGCTGCAAAAAGCTGATTAATTTCAACCTCATTGTAATGAGAAAGGCTCTCTGAAGCGAAAAGAGATCTTCACGGTTCGTGCGACAGTATTAAATTACAGCATATTATCATGAGATTATTAAGACGAAGATATTAAAGGGAAACAAAACTGAAGAGCTTATCGAATTGCTGTCGTGGTTGAAATGAACTACAGCAACTGGGGGTGGCGACGCACTGCCAAATGGCGTACAGTCATAGACATTGTCTAAAGATGAAATCCCTGATCGATCTCTACCCTAAACAAGCGAGCCGCAAGTTCGGGGTACGACAATTGATACTATATTTGTCTGAAAATATAAAAACACTGAGTATTATGCCGGCCGGTCTCGCAAGTCATTGTATAGGCCACATACGCACTCAAATGCCAATAAAATTCTAAATGGAAGTCAAATGCGAAGGCGTATCCAGAACCGGATTGATCGAAGTCAAAAGATATATTTTCGTCTTTTATCAGGGGGATGGTATAGGAGTTGGACATTCAACAAAGCGTTAAACAATCCTTAGGAGGGGCCTCACATATCAACATCCCTTCAATTTCCGTTGAATCGTACAGGTAATCGAATGGGCGTTGCTTTACACATTGAGTATCTTTCGACCCATGCATGAAGCTTACCTAGCCTAATGGATACGATAATTTGGGTTCCGGAAGTCAAACCACTTTTAATAACAAAGTTCGGGTCCTATACTTGCAGGCAATCAAGCCAAGTTTTGAAATTCGAGATTGTAGAAGCAATCATAGCCGAAAACTATAAAGACCCAAAATAAGTATGAGATTCACAGAAAGAAAATACAAGCCTGGTAACAGCATTTTCATAATTCATAATTCAAAAGGTGAGAGGAAGATTCTAGGGGGATAAACTTAAATTCAGTGTGGGTGATTTCTATGAAATTCGAAAAATATCACATAATTTTTGATAATTATATCCTTTTGTCCTTGAGCATTGATTGATTAAATAACATCCTTCCAAATATATGGGGAGAATAGTTAATACTAAGGAGTAACAATTCTCAATTTGGAAGCCGATACATACTAAGCTCTCAAGTAGACTACCCGCAGTGCTTGAAATAGAAAAAANAAAAAAGCATTCACCAACAATGCTCTATTTCGAGTGTTCCGCTTCAAAAAGTTTCCAAAAACATTCCACCGCTTATAAATATAATGCAGGCCTAGCAATTACTCAGGAAACCCAGCGTTATATGACTGGACTGGAATGAAAAGAGGAGCGTAAGGATCCTTCCATACTTAGTAGTTGGGAAACTGGGAAAGGAATCTGTTTGTGAATTGATTTGTATCACATTACTTGCAACTTCGTAATTGTCCCGTTTTCGTAACTACTCAGCAAAATAAATTGTAATAGTCAAACATTTAATGGATTAGGTTTCCGATTGTCTAACGAGAACGGAAATTAAAACTTTGCAATACGAAATTATCTGGATCAAAATAACTACCTGCTTTTCACGCTTACAATCGCCCGATAGATAGGGTGAGCTCTAGAGGTAACGGTGCGCAAATCTGGGAAGCAAAGCAAACAAGTATGCGCCACGCACTGTACGCCGCCGTGGTTTGCCGATACAGTGATTACGTTGATGTGCGCCATGCCTTCGTTCCCTAATCAGAACTAGTAAGGTATTTGAACTTCTGTATAACTCAAAACAGCGTGAAGAAATCTGCCTGTTTTGGAGCCGGTAATTCATCATTTTCAGACAAGTATAGTGCAGATGTGCCTAGTTCAAGTTACGAAGTGGTTGGTTCGTCTGAGTAGCGCAGAATTATGTAGATACCGCCTCTCCTACTCTCACAAATGACACTGACACCAGTGAAAAGGAAAGATTACAGTTTCAAATAGCCATGAGGTACTTTCTTTGAGTTTTAGCCATAAAAATCTTTCATATTTCAGTAATAATTTGGCACAAAGTATTCAAAATCTGCGTCATATGACGGCTTGTCAACTTGTTAAGCAACTCAAACGAATGATGAATTCTTACAGATAGTACAAATGCATATTAATACGATGTATTGAATTTCTGGTGGTAAGCACTGCAGCACAGCAAGGAAAAAAGCGTTCCAAAAAAAGAGGGAACTCTGAAATTGGAAGAGCCCTTTCAAATGCACAGTTCACTCTCATATGATACCAACTGATATATTATGAAGGTATAACAAGCTTGCTTGTGAGCGAATTGGATTAGCACATGTATTAATTAGCGATCCGGAGAATTCATTCATTCATCTTCAGCATGTTCATCACTCGCGCATTCTCAAAAGCCCCACATCGCATCGCTGAGCATTCGACCCACGCTCTTNGCTATCTCCAATGAAATCATTTTATAATAATTAGAAAAGGCCCTACAACAAAAATTTTCTGAATAGAATACAAATTTAGTAGGAAATCCGGTCTGAAACTGAGAAAAATCGTGGTAGAAGCATGATGCCATTGCAGCAGAACTCAATGCGGCCATACGAATTCGGAAGTCAAATGAAATCTTGGCCAACGGGATAAAATGTTTCTGGGAGCAAGGATGACAAGGCAAACAAAGCCCAAATAGATCTCTTTGCAGATGAGACAACGCATTTTCACTTGCCAATACCGCCCATAACGCAAACCATCGTTGAAGATCCAAATACGAACGAGGTTCTCAACCCTTGCTTCAAGAAATCTAGCATATCTACAATCTACAGAAATATAAAACGGACAATAATTTTTTTGATAAAATTTGATATTCGATAATATTATCTCATCTTCATGCCTGAAAAATTCCTTGAATTTATCTGTCTAATCAAAACGGGGGGAGATGAGATAGGGACCATCTGGAAGGGTCGCGGAAACACGACCAGGTCAACCAAGCCCTCTAATAATCCGAGATCGGTCACTTGGTTCTAAAACTCTCTGGGAGTATTCAAGTACTGACCAGTATATCCTACAGCATTACAGAAGCCTATACTCATCCGAATGCGCAGTTGTGACTGGAAAGGAAGCCTAGGGGATGCGTCAAAAAATCGGATTGATCGGAGACGAGATAGAACTTTTCATACATTTGATTTTGAAGGATTATCGCCTGTTTTCGATGTTCTTCAACGACAGGGGAAGGGGAAGGGAAAGCACATGGCGCTCATCAAATGGAACAAAAAATAGGGAAGTATGGAACTAAACATAACTCAATTATTAGTAATTTGACATAAGGAGCCAGCTCATGAAGCATTCAAAAGCGTAGCAGTTCAGGTTGAGATTCTTGAGTGCGTTTTTGAAGTATCATACTGGCTTTTAACAAACCTTATTACTGATTTGGAAAACTTAGAAGTTTCGTTTATAAAATGGAAAGCAGTCAAGCTCAGATTTGAACAACAATTCCAACTAAACGCCGTGCAATCGAATTATTCGCCTCAGATTTCTTCAAAAGTATAAACGGAAGTGAAGGAAGCAAAAACGGAACGAGCCTTGGGAATGTTAACATCGCTTGCCGCTCGCCCCTTACGTACATATGTATAATATACGATGCAGGATCCTATTCACATCAAACACAATGACGTCATTACCCATCAAATTCAGCATTTCACTGGGTGGATACGGAGTACTGCAATGTCGGAGGGCTATGAAAGCAGTTAATGATGGATCTCAATTTTTCCCTGCTATTTTAAGATGGGAGGCGGTTTTACTAACATTTCATGAATAGGAAACGTCATCACCCCCGGTAATTTAGGTCGACCCAAAATTGGAAACCAGGTGTTCGTGATATCCCACTCACAAGACGTCTCAAGTGGTTCCTATAAAAAACTAGTATGGTCAGGAGAAGATGAGGTCTAGTGGTATTGCAAAGCAAAAAGTCTATTCAGATGACGTTCAGATAGGGTGGTGACAATCGGCAATTTCAGTACATGTCAAGTAAGGCTACTAGTTAGAAGCCCTAGTAATTACTGGCTACGAGAAACGTACTCATCGAGGTTAGAAGTAGAGAAAGGATCGACCAAAAAGACTTCAGTCGAAACAAAAACTACAACGATCAATAAAGACCAAAATAAAAAAAAAACTTGAATGAAACTTTGCGGCTGGACAATCCGGCGTACACATCCACTGAAGAACATTTTGATGACAAAAGTTTGGTTGAATTCGAAGAAAGAGAGAGTGAGAGGGAGAGAGAAAGAGAAAGGGAAAAAGAAAGATAGAAAAAGAAAGAGAAAGAGACTGAGGGAAAGAGAAAAGGAAGAGAAAAAGAAAGATAAAAAGAAAGAGAAAAAGAAGGAGAAAGAGAAAGAAAAAGAAAAGAGAAAGAGAAAAATAGAGGAAGAGAGAAACGAGAAATAGAGAGAGAATAGAGGAAGAGAGAAACAGAGAGAGAGCGAGCGAGAGAGAGTTGAATTGAGGCTATAAACCTGAATGGCCTTTATTTGCTCACAAAATCACAACAGAAAGGTGAGTGCTTAGGATAACCAGGAACTGCACTATGTATTAAGTGCTTAACCTAGTCAACTTTACCTTCAAACAGAAAATAATGCTTGGAAACTAGTAATGCAAAGTCTTGTAGTGTCCGGTGGAATGATGAAATATTCATGATGCGAAGCAACTACAAAGACACCCACTATCACAAAAAAGGAGTAACGACCCAAAGGTCGCACAAAAAATCTAAAAATTCTATTATAAGTATACTGGCCTAGTAAAAAAAATAACGCAAAAATCTCTTGGATGGCCCCTTAGAAGCGAGTGCCTATCCGAGTCCTCATCATTCCAGCCCTCTACAAACGAGTAGCTCCTAAAATCCGAAATTCCTAGCCTAGAAAATAAAGGTGTTAGTTAGTTCATGTGATGTTGTAGTACTCCACGGAAGCCTTTGAACTACTTTTTGAAATAGGGAATGATTCCGTGACGAAAGACTTACTACAAAGACATTGTCTTTGGCCAGCGATCCATTTTACGGTTGAACTCAGCACCAGGGTAGATGAGAGTATTCAGCGGTCCTGACTTTATTATCCATTTTAGCCTGTATCATTAAGTAGAGAGCTTTAAATTGATAACGCATCCAAAAAGCATGACCTCCGGGTAGAACTATGAAGGTTTATTGAAATAGTACCGTACTCATCGATTGAAGGCAGCGACTTTCCTGCCTCATCAGTCATCTTTTTTCAAAAACAAAACTTGAACACGTGCGCAGTACGTCCAACGGGATTTAAGCACTGACACTTCTGAAGCCTCTACTTATCCATTACGCTACCGTTCCCCTATGAAATTGCAGTGTATTAGACACAAAAAAAA
>UZAF01016280.1:42076-54731 GCA_900617895.1 Haemonchus placei | reverse complement strand
ATATTAACTGTTGAAGATATTTAAGTCAATTCGAATCGAAAATGGTTTCAAAAAGAAGCCATTGGATTGAAGGATTGGATGCATAGAGCTCTGCGTGAGCCCCTCCAAGATCTTTCTGGGTGTTAACCACCTTAAGTCGAAATTTTGAACGATTAAACTTGATCAAGTTGATCATTCAACGCCATGATACATAAAATACTTGAAATTTAATTACGATCCCAAAGCTACGCAACGATCTTGGGAGCTAACAACGGGAAAGAAAATTAGGAGTCTAAATAGAATCAGGATTAATTTTGAAGGGTACCAAAAGGTACCAGCGATTTGATGAAGTATGTCGTCAGCCAGTAATTTTGCAGTAACCAAAATAATCATGCGAATCAGTCACAGTTAGTCACGGCCATGTTGTTGGAAACAAGGATCGGGCCGGAATTGGAGGGAAAGAAGACAAATTAGGGTTAAGGGGCAATCTATGAAAATGTCACCAGGGATTAATCTTTTTCGGTAGCAAGCAAAAGGGGAATGTTTCAATTTTTATTTTTGCGTAGTATTTATTCTTTTTTCATTACGTAGAACTAAACCTAAAAAGATCCCGCATAGGGTGAATTACTGACACGGTCATTTAGCTAAACAACAATGGAGAATTCATAGAGCAAGGATTTGCAACTCAGTTGATTGCTTCTAAATTTTCGTTAGAAAACTTGTGTTGACCAGATAAAGAATAGAAAAGGCCAAAGACCTAGTACGTAAACAGATTTCCACGTTAGCTTAGTGTAATCGGACCCGAGTGGTCCTCTATGAAATCTGAGGCAGCCAACGATTTCAAAATTGAAGAGGACAACCTCCTTGAACCTGTCGGAAGTATGATGCGATAACTGAGATATACATATACCAAGACTTAAGAAACCAACTACTCCGAAAAGTGCAGTTAAAAAATGATCCACTTAAAATTTTCGTGCTTTCGAATCCTACCGTGAAAAAAAAATTCAAAAAATCTACAGAATCTCAAGCATTTCACGCGATTTTGAAGGTTTTTGCAAAGTTTGTCAGTCAGCTGATTAGTTATACCGTAGCAAAGCTACAGTATAGCAGTGAGATACGGTCGTTCCATTCCAGATGGGACTCTCAGATACTTTCAGTTTAAAGAGCCTGATGGTGAAGAACGAAGAGCTTCCCTATCAAATATGCTACCTTTTTTGAAGGGGGCCTTGAGAAAGCTGTAGATTCTACGAATAATTCATTTCATTCGAATGGGCAGTTTCCAGGCGAAATATTGAATATTCAAAAAAAAACTTGGACAAATTTTAAAGCCCTTTTAAGGGTAAAGCTGGTGTGACAACGTAAAATTTTTTCCCGGTGTGGTACTTACGTTGTAATTATGAAGTTAACCTTCTATAATTCCCAGATTTGAAGAGCCTTGAGGGCTTTATATTCAAAAATTTAATTAAAATAGTTTATGCGCAGCTGGGTTTGGTGTCAAGGGAGATGCCAGTAGTCAAGAATGAAATGCAAAAAAAAATCATCAGCCGAATATGAGGGACAAACAAGTAAACAAAATGCTCGATTTTCATGTATAATAAAGTACCATAACAAGTTCTGGCGAGAAAAAGTTGGCCTGATTTCGAATCGAATTGCGCCCAAGCCATTCGTAGTAGACTACATCCAGCTATTGGGGGGAGAAGTTTATTCTTAGGCGGCCCAGAACGGAACAACATGGCCTTCCGGGCACGAATCTAGGTAACTATGTGCAAAGAAACAAGAGATCCAATGGAGAGATATACGGGATGGGAAGGATATCAAACGTATATTCATGATGTTATGATCCTAAGAGGCTTCACCCAGTTGACAGATGCTGTGGTAAACATGTAGCAAACTAGTAACATTCCCAGCAAACGGAAATGGCGCTTTCAGTGGTGATCAAAACATTATAACTACCCAGGATGTAGTAGGCTCCTGGAGCTGCCTTAGCCGTCTGTATCAGTGCAGAACGCGCGTATCCACAAATCAGACACCTAGGTCTAGTGGTACGGTACGATCGGAAGTCGGAAGTCGAAACAGAGAGGGATTATATGAGAGGGGTGACTAACGCTAGGAGTACTATCAATCAAGTTTATCCATCTTGAAGTGCTTAACGAGGAAGAGTCAGTCTAGGAACTATGAAAGGTCCGAATGGCTGACAGGAGCAGTATGTCAACATCCCTTCGGATACTACTCTACTACTACTTCGAGGCGTCTCATGGTGATTTTACGACATACAACAAACTAGAGATCGAGCATGTCAGGGGCACTTGAAATGGGGAGAGAAGAGGGGGCATGTGGACGGGATGTTTAGCTGAGCAAAGGCATTGGCCGAGCACCTCCATCCATAATTGATGTCGGCTCTTCTAAACGCTTCAATGCTGTGTGTGTGTGTGCTATCGTTCAAGTCATATCCACGCATGTCAATCAACGAAAATCATACAAGAAATGAGACAGACATTATGAACACGACGTCCAATAACGGCAACTGAAGCCGACGATTCTGACATTAACGTTTAACTTTCGTACCTACTGGGCATGTACTGAAGTTTACGCAGTAAATCAGTAAATATGCTAGAAGATTACAAGTTTCACTTCACAGGCCAAGAAGAAACTTTGGTCCAATTTTCTTTCAGCAACAATCGGGAAAGAAAGCTAGACAAAAGTCATGGACAGAATTAATGTGGCCTGATTCACATCATGTCCTGATTTACCTGAAAAGGCAGAAATCCACAAATCATACAGAGGAGTTCCAATACTATTCAATACTTTCTACTATTCTATATTACTTCGATGTCCTGAACTCTTTCATAGTATTCAGGTGAAAGAGATCTCCTTGCACTGAACGTCGTGGTCGAAGGATTAGCCACTGTCCCCGACAAAAATTGTTCACTCATATACCGTGAGGCTTGATAAAATCACTGATTGAGTAGCTAATCAAGGAAGTCGAATTTTGATACTTACTGACACTGAACTAAGTAGTAATTACTTGACTCTTATAAGAAAGAACTTAAAGTGTTCTCAGAGGGATCGATTAGATGGGTCGGTAAAACTGTCGGAGCCCAAACAAATTCCATGAATATGATCCTTAGTCAAGGTTCCATGTATCCAAGGTTACCGTTCACTTCATAATAATTAACAAACGTAGGGAAAAATCCGTGCAAGTCGTGCAAGAGCGTAAGGAGAAAACCCAGAATAACTTTTGCAGTTCCGAAGCTTGCTGTTCTCTCCAGAAAACACAAAGCAGCTGGAATCGGCTGCAGTACGAACCTTGCTGCGACCAAAAATTTTTCTGAAAATCCCGTTACTGCTATGCTTACTTATACGATCTAGTTTTGATTTTTATGCAGATTGTCCGTTTTTTTTAAATTTAACCACCATCAACTCCACTCATTCACTCATTCATCTCTTCATTCCATACATCAAACGGTTTTGACTCACTGACTCGGCGATGGTAGTCGATTTGCCTCCTTCATTCGTGTCATCAGCAGTGCGCATGTCTTGTGATCACTGACATTAACAACTCTGAAACAAAAAANAAATTTTTTGTAGCAAAAGTTTGAAAGCCAAACAGTAAACAAAATTTCAAATACTGTCATTATCCTAAACGTTCCCATACAAAAGATATTATGGATTTTTGTCATTTTTTTCAGTCAATTTTTATGCATAGATGGATGCTCCTCATTATTAGCACACTTCACATGCTTCAGCTAATTGATAGAAAAACGTAAGTCAATTAGGGTAAAAGGGGACTCGGCCCAAATGCTAGTACCACAAAGTTCAAAAAATGTATTTTTAGCTTGAATCTTTCCCTCTGTTTTGGATAGAAGTGCGCAATTACGCCGGGGAAACTTTGCAACAACGATTCATATGCACTATTTTTCGTTTTCCAAAAGGAAGCGGATATTCCTGAGACCCAGAGCATAAGGGCATTGTCCTAGCCCACTAAATTATAGTAGATTCTGGAGCTGTGCTTATCCATCGTGTTTGTAGCTCGACAATCCACTAACGAGAGGGTCCTTGGGACCGAGGCTCTGCCCCGGTGCATCCGACTCATCATTTACTTTTGATCAGAAATTTTCGATAAAAACGGTGTTTCATTTTGACGTGATTGCTTATTTTGATTACCGTACTTTGAAACAGATGTGTTCGTCAATGCAATTTTTTATTATTTTTCGTCAGTATTTCATGACCGCAAGGCGGCAAGCGAACCAGCCGAAAGGAATCATTAATCGTCGCTTCTTCAACAATTTTTAAAATTCCGGATCTTGCTGATTTTCATATATTCACGTTTATTCTCGAGAGACAGCTCACGAAACACGCGCACTATCCCACGTAGCAGTTTCGTTCAAAATGAACGGTTGTCAATGGGTTTAGAGAACAGACATCGTCTCATTAATAATGAATGCATTCCTTTAGGAACTTCGTTTAGCTGAGCAAACATGACTGAGCTCTTGACCAGTCCACAGAAGAGCACAGTGAACGGCCGAGTTCAAGGACCAATCTGACTTACTAAAACTTGCCCTACAGCATTGTAATATACCTTTCTTTCAATATGAAGGCTGGAGCGAATCAGAATCATTAGTCCTTTTGCCAGATTTTATGGTCACTTTTGAACAAAAACTATTGAAACTGCCCATTTGATTTGCAACAGTGGGATGCAATTGATCATAAAAATTGGTTTCAAAAATAGAGAGATTGGAAGGATGCCTACAAATTTCCTATTGTTGAAATCAGGTATGGATGTGTGACGTTATCCTCGGTCTGCACACAAAGCGCGACAAATCCTGGCTAGTTGTCTCGCCGCGCATAATGTCTCTCACGGCTAACACCCTATACTGGTTTGCGACTACTATGAAAAATTCAAACCACGCACCCATTCTCGAATATTCGAGGTGCATGTAGTAATAGTTGTGTGGGCGAGATGAGAGCTCGATCAAAGTTCAGATCGTCACCGATCTCGTCATCCTCGCCCTCCAAGTGTTGATATGTACTGCACACCATTTCTAGTCGATCCCCCTACTCCATAATTGAAATTAACTGGAATGCGATAATAGTAAGAATCAAAGAAGACGATTCGAAGAGCAATAAACGCATAAACAATGATCAGAAGATTGCTGAGAAGATAGTGTGCCCTAAGGATCGATGAACTATCTTTATGAATTAATAAAGGGATCGATGGACTTGTAGGGATCGAACATGAATAGACTGATCAGTACTATTCAACTTTCTAAAAGTTATATAAATACTGTAATGAACTCGGTCGTCTAGATTACAGTAACGAACAGGCCTGCCTAGATTACGGTATGATTACATGAAGTAAAGACTTTTAACGAAGAAACAAACAAATCGGTCAACATGATTTCGCAGATGACATTGATTTGAAATTTGCACAACATCTAAGTGGAAATATTGGAACCAGCCGTTTTATCCTACTCTAGAGACCCAAAGGACAAGCCAGAGAAAACAAAATAATAAGAAAAGCATTTCGTTGGGGAATAAACGGCGTGGCGAAAATCTGAGGTGCTATTCTACAGTATGCGGAACGAATTACGGTAGAACTAGTCGGGCGCGGTACATGTGTGATAAAAGTACGGTGAGCGAGTACATAGTTTATGGAAAAGTGGTAAACACTCCAAAGCAAAGAACTTCAACATGGGAAAAATTTTAATATCAGAGTTTTTGAGAATAAAGAAAATTTTAGTGGAGCGGTAGAATGGTAGCTACTCAGGGAATGCAAAACGGAAGAAGTTTCCCTCTAGCCTATAAAAATGAATCTAGCCTATAAAAATCTATTCGGTGAAAGGCGCCGCTGGTTTTGATAGTTGTAAATACTAACAAATAATAGTATATCAGAAACAACAGAAACAAGAAAAAGAAAAAGGAACAGAAAAGTCATTTCTGCTTCACAATCTAGAGGGCAACAAATTCGGTGTGAATGGCTTTGAACTAGTCATACTTACGCATATAGACAGTAGCGTAGTGGTCAATCTAAACCCACCCATTGAAACTAACCGATTCTTTCATCCGGACATGGTTAGTTGATTGGCGACGCTTGTGAGGAGTAAACAACGAGCTGAACATCCTTTGGTCTCCCATCATTTCTCGGTGAGGTATGTATTTGAACTTCTCCCACATTTGAAATGGGTGTGGAGAGCGTGGCGTATTCAACCGTTCGCCCGAAGCCATGGTAAAGTGGCTCTTGTAGGGCACAGCCATACAGCAACACGACAGCTTCACTCTCCACTGCCAATTGTGCTTTGAATAGGCTCGGGGATTAGGGTGTATCAACAGTCCCTATGCACCAAATGAAACCTCTATCTTTAGTTTGCTCAAGAAAAAAAGGATTGCTCCGTGTTGATGGGATGGGCAGCGTATCTCACATATATGAAAATATTTAATGAGCAGCGGGAAGCGCTGGTTTTTGTGATCATTCTCGTCTTCTTGCATTCGAATTTCATACAAGATTAGTCTGTCTGGAAAACTGTTGTTTAGTAAACAACTCATAGGTAATACTAACCATTGATGTCTTTTGAGAAACAAATATCCAAAGATACCAGGAATCGGGGCACCAGGGAAAGGATTATGCCTTTTTTATAAGTTCCTCAACAATTACGTCGAACCACTAGCCGAAGGAGGCCTGAAACCACCTCAAGGTTCTGGTAACAGGGCTGAGGGTAACTGTGAAAGGTTATGTTGAGTCAAAGGTACATTTCGCTACAGACTCTATTGTAGATTTCTATTACTAATAAGTTATAACCAAAACGACTAATAAGGTCCCGCTCGCTGTTTCCCCTATACAAGGTGTGCAGGTCGGACAAGGAAACTGGGAATGTCGAAGGTGGAGAGGATGAGCAGAGAGGGGACATGCGACAATGACGATGGAATTCAGTAGAATACTCTGATTTCACGTTTTCCCACTCGTGAGCCTGAAGGTCTATCTACTATATAACTGAACAAAGTTTGGCATTACCCCCCTAACTTCACTGGCTATTTACGAAAACTTTGTTTTTCGCAAGCAACTGCAATTCCGTCCGTTGTCGTGCTCTCAGGGCGATGCTGCTGCGATCGAGCTAATGATGGGGAGATTTCGAATTCCATTCCTTATTCATTAGGGACCCTAACGACCATCCCTGATACACTGGAGAATCAAGTAAATCGTACTGCGTTAACTGTCTAACGGATTACTTCAAATACAGTACTTTCTGTAAAAGTATGACTAGCATCCCTCCAAATAGCCACCGAATTCAAAAGAATCTTTTTACAATTCACACTGTGGCTAGCATTCGCTCTCTATATGAGAAAATTTTTGAATAGCTATATAGCGATATACAAAAAAATATTTATCATCAAGTAACAGCAACCGAATGTCGCATTTCATTTCACAGACCCCATCCACCATAAAGTTACCGTCTCAGTTAGAACAGAAAAAGGCCGAATAATTTTTTACTAGCTAACTTATATATGATTTAAAGCTGGCAAGTTGTTTTTGTCGACAACCCAGGTCAACCTATCCATGAACAGACTTCTCCACTTACAACGCACAACGTTCCACATCCATACTCTACCTTGACAACTTCAGAGCGAAATTTCTATCAAGTAATGTCTGCAGAGGTTTTTCCAAGAAGCCGTTTAGCTCAAGACCACTCACAGCAAGTTGGCACTTTGTACTTTGATGTAACTTAGACATTTTATGACTTTAGAATCACTACTGCTACATTTACACACAGCGACCCATACATGTTGTAATCCACTCATTTGACAACAAGTTCAGCGGCTTGCGGAAGAAAGCCAGAGCGCAAAACTTTGAAAACTCGGGAATCCGCGAGTATACAACAAGATACATTACTTCATTCCTAGCTCTCGACGCACTCGATAGGAAGAGCTCGAGGGAATGGTATTCGGAAAGTTTGACAGAGGTCCGGTTCATCATTATTATCTGATAGGCTATTCTACACCGCCTCTACTACCTCATGCTAACCTCCTCGTTTCAAGACAAGTGCTAGTTATACAAGGGGGAGGAGTGGGGGAGTAAAAAAATCAAGCGACGTCTGAGGGAAACCAGTGAGTATCTACAAGTTGAAGTCCTCCCCATAGAGAAGTCTACAGAGATATACTTGATAATTTATCAATCGTTGGATTCAACCGGAATGTAAAGCCTTCAAGAGATACGGAATACGGTAGAAACCAGAAGAGCAGCAGAAAAGTACGACGGATTGGGAGGAAGCCGAGGGAAGGAGGCCAGCTCTAACGAAGACACCACCTCGAAGCGGAGGATTGGTGTGCGTTAGTCGTTAGTAGTAGAGGGGTGGGTGAAGATCGATGGATTGTGGGGCTGAACGGCCAGGATTACTGAAACGTCTCATAACCTTTTGTGCCCTCCACGCGTCTCCTTCGCTCTTGTTTCTTACGGCTCTCATATAATCCTCCTCCTTCGGACCACACAACATGAGTTTCTCCAATATTTCTACTAGTGTTATTAATCAAATCCTTCAGAAACTTCTTGGAAGTAAATAAAGGGCATTTGATGAGAACCAGCAACGACTATCGCCCAGTAAGGATCGGGGAACTGCAGAAGGGCATCCACCACTTCCGTGAGGATTTGCTTGATTTCACACAATACGCTTATTCATGAGAAAAACCAAATGTCCTGTTTATACGATCCAATGAATCTGAAACCTGAGGCTCCTAATGTGAGGGACGCGCTAACAACAAGAAGACATTACCAGAGCAACAGATTTACGAAGCAGTACCGATTTCCAAGATGTCCCAGAGTAGGGGGGGGGGGGGGGGGGGGGGGGGGGNCTTATAAGAGAAAAACTACGAAAATTGCTACTTTCAAGTTTTACCGAGGATACCCAGCAGAACTGGTTTTAAATATGATGACCATGTATTTTCAATCGAAACGGGAGCACTAAGTTCCCTCTGAGGGACCCTCAAAACTGCAATGTAAAGCTCCCCTCATGTTATGCCACTGCCATATTGCATCAACTGCAGTAAACACGGGTTCCAGTAGGAGCTGAGCCAACCCTGTGTGTTCCGACCCTTTACAATGGGCTTATAAGTAGAAAATCCTTTTTGAGAATGAGAAATCTAACTCAATCACGTCTCTTTGATAACAACGCATTCAAATGCCTAGACGATTCTAAATGGATGTCGAACACGCAGGAGGGCATCCCCCCAAAGCAACTAGTCATCGTAGTGTAATTTGTAATAAAATGAATAAAAATGAAAATTCGAACAAAGAAATGATTTCGAAGAGCTACATATGAACTGTGGAGGAGTCGAAATCAAAATGTGCTCCTCGGTAAAAGCAAGGGGTTCATTCTGATCACCGACATCTGGGAAAGAAAAATATAGGGGAAAACCAGAAAATAACGATTTCTTCCGATTTGCTCTAAAGATAATCACTTTGTGGGAGTCGGAAATCGGAAATGGTACATCCAAGTTCTCGCTTGCGAGTTTCTCGAAGACCTGACGTTTCAATTCAAGCGAAAACAAAACTGAGATGCTATAGATTTTTGGACGTCGCAAATTGTGAAATTAGGGCTTCCCCAGTGGAATTTGGACACTTCATTAGCTTTGAATCGAAAAATTCAGATATCGATCAAGGGTCGTGATGTGTTAGCTAATAAACGAGCACTTCATCTTGCCCCATCTCTCAAGCTCCTCCCTCTTCTGGCACTCTCAATACATGTTGGGCGTATTCGGAATCGCCAACAAATCCCAAAAACATGACAGACAATTATGCAGCCCCTGGCAAAACCCCTATCTGGCAACATCAGTGGTAACTTTTCAGTGTAACATGGGCGAATTATTGGATAGTAACAGGTAGGACGTCAGAGTAATCTTGTAAGAGCAACATGTCAAAGTAGATGTGAAATCGGACATGAGAAATAGACAAATTCACAAATATTACCATAAAAAATTCGAAATTTCGGAAACAGCCTTCAAATTTAGAATGATCCCCTTTTCACTTGAAGTGTCTTCTTAAAATGGAAGATGATCGCCGTAGAGTAAGCTCAGAAACAAGGACCTTAGATGCTTAGTTGCCCAGTCCCTGATCCTCCAAGTCAACGAAATACTTGATCCAGATTCAGTCAAGTGTTAGCTAACCTTTCTACTAGGAGCGGTAAAGTGAGTTGGAAAAGAAAAACCGAAGAAAGACTTTGCAGAAACTTGAATTCCTACAAACCCTTGTTCGACTGAATACCCTCTAAATGCTTTGCAAGCCCTCGAGGGCGTCGAATGTATGGCGCATCCCAGAATGCGAAACACCTGAAGCTTTGAGAGTATTTCTGGCTTGGAATTAAACATATCAAAATCTGAACAAAGTTGAAATCTATAACTCAGATTGTGTAAAACGGGTGAAGTGGTAGGGTTAGGCAGCCGGATTCCTTATGGGATTCAGCGAAATCAAATAAATAACCAAGGTTGTCATGCTGGACAAAAGCTCTCAAAATTCCATTAAAATCGTTTTTTAGGGTTGAATTCTTTTCAGATATCTGACATGGAAAGCCAAACAGAAAAGGTTAGGAAGCTGCAGAGTTTTGCACAAGTTCCCTATCGCTGGATGACTTTACAGCAAAAAAGACTTAACCGCTGGAAACGATCTGGTAAAGACGACCAAAGTGGTGGTTTTGAAAACTATGGCTTCGTGTTGGTCCATGTATTGCCCCAAAATGAATACTAACACATTTGTGCGCTTCAAAAAATTCGGAGCCAAGGGTCATCAAATTATTCCCGAGAGAAACAGATATCAACGAAGGAATCAGCCAGCGTCGAGACCCGAAACTCAGTAGGGACACCGATGGGGTTATGAGCTTTGCTTCAACTTCCTGCGAACATCGCCTCCTTGAAAGCTCCTTTTCAAAGGACTGAATTTACAATAACCCAAAATTCTGTTCAAACAGGTGAAGGTCCATTCGGGATATGGGTTCGTAATATCATGCTGCTTTCATACGTTTTTTCAGAACTCTGCCCTCACATAGCTCACATCACTACCGGGCCCACGAAGTGTTTTATACTCTGGAACAAATTAGAGGAGTAAACATTCTTGATCTGAAAAACACTGTTTGATGAGTAGAGTGGATTATCACTGTAGGCCGTTTGTATCTCGATTAAACACGAAGTTAGCAAACTGTCAAGACCCGCTAAGTTTTGTTCGAAGGACGTCCAGCACCTCCATTGTTTTGAAAATAACGATAGAAGAAATCAAAAAATAAATAAGAGGCAAATACAAATAATAATTTCAGTAATAAGTAAAGTACAAAAATATAATCATAACGAAGAGCGTGCAGTTGAAGCGAAAGGAGAGTTACGGTAATGTAAGGACGTAAAGAAAATCATCTTAGTAAAGGGAAGAATAGCCGCAGAGTGCAGAGTCTGGAAGGAAAACAGAGAACCATAAGGGAGCTTTCTTGAATCACTGGGATGGGAATGCGTCGTTATGAGCTAAGATAGTTGTCCTCTTCCAACAGCATTACTCGATTAAGTGCATCAGCAGATTCATTACTCGATCGAATGTGGCAACTCAATTTTCTCCCAAAACTGGTAGGATAAGTGCAGCGCGACTATAATGTGTAAATCTTCGGTTGGAAAGGAAATGAAAGAAATTCCAGGACTGAAGCCCTAAGGTCCAGATCCCATGTATACGCTAGGAAGCCTATGGCGAACGATGTCAAGCCAAGTTCAGGCACATACTATGGTACATAATCTTCAATGCTAGGGTTGTCCTTGGACAAATCGAGAAAGGAAGGGCTACGCTACAAAAATCGTTAGGGATACAAAAAGCAACGGACCAGTTAAGACCATCTAATCGAGTTTTAGTCAAGGGTTAGTTTTGTTTGATGATTCTGAATGGAAAACGTATAGAGCGATTTTAATGGGGTCCAAAACGTGGTCAGTATCTTCTCTGAAGCTCCTGCTTCAGTTAGAGCGAGTTCATATGTAAATACAAACCAAATCACTATTCAATTCTAAAGCTAACTGGAAAACGTTACGGTATGTCACCGAAATGAAAAATCTCTACCTCTCACAAACATATAGTAAAGGCAGAAAAAATTGAAAGATTATGGAACGAGCTCCTTCAGAAGACTACGGCTAGGCTTCCTTAGAATTCACTGTGTCAACAGTAACAGAGAACTTTAATGACACAAATGCTGGAACGAAAGGAATGGGGGCGGGGAGAGGAATACAATAACAGGATGTCCACGAAGCGACGGAGAAGACGACGACATTGAGGCTCCGTGTTCACCTCTATTCCTCAGCCTCGAAGCTTGGGTTTCGGACATTTGAGAGGAGTTTGGGCTCAGCGTTATGGACGCTTCATGCAAAAAACGATACGGAAGTTCAGGAAAGAATTGAAGTCAGAGCTAAATCGCCAACTGAAATTTGGGAGCTTGATGCAGTTCTTAAGCATCGAGAATCAGATAAGTTGCGCACCTAGGCGATTAGGTAATGGACGGATACAGCCATCTGAAGAACCTTGTCAGGGGTTAGCTAAACAAATACTACTCTGGTGATCCGAAATTTCTTTGGATGGTCTGAACAATTGATAAGGAATAATTTGGTTCCTTTCAGCAGACAGAGCCCGCTAGCCATTTCCAACTTTTGAGGCATGTTACCTACATCTCTGCCA
>UZAF01016280.1:19356-31964 GCA_900617895.1 Haemonchus placei | reverse complement strand
AAAAAAAAACTTCGGAAATGGCCTCTCTTCTTTCGGAAACGATCCATGCTCTGGCCGCAGTCTTTCAGTGTCCAAGCTTTACATGAAGCTTTTGAGGATTTCTAGGAGGAGGAGGAGAGAAACTATCAAATGCTAGACACATCGCTACCGATCCGGTGAGACAACAGTTATGACATATCTCCATAACTCTGGAAGACTGAGGAAATGAGTTCGAATTCCGAGATCGAGCTCTCACAAGCTCTAAAAGGGGCCCGACATAGCCTTGTTTTCCCTTTTCAATGTTTTTTTTTTCAATCGGCTGTTAGAGCTAGTTGCAGGCAATGAAAATGGCCATCACAACTTAACTAATGCCATTTCAAGCACGCTTCAGCTTCAGCGATCAGGGCGTTCGTGTAGCCAAAGATCTACCTCACCAGAGGATGGTTCTCTTGGGTTGGTAGTGTGAAGTGTTTGCTGTCAAAAGCTGGAGCAAGTTGAACGGTACACAAAAATGGCTTGCTTGTGTCATGACAATGCTTGATCATACTCTAAAGAAATTATGAATAAACCGGTTCATTTGACCTTCTTCCACCATGAAACAAAGCCTCCCCTCAACAATTTACCACACATCCTGGACTTCAGCAGTTTTTTATTTGATGAGAAATTATACGCTAACATAGAAAATCTTAAAATCGGCATCAAATCTTTTTTCGATCAAAACCCTCATTTTCTCGAAAGAACTGCATCTCACAGTTTCTCATAAGTGCATCTAGAATAAAGAAAAAAANAAAAAAATCAAAAAATCAGGAAATCAAAGAAAAACTGAATCAAATGATTGGTAACTAAAAAATACCGATTCAAAAATTCCGTATAATTTTATTTCTTGAGTGTACTAGTGTACTGAAAAAGCGGATAGCTCCAATCTGAAGCGAAATTATGAAGACGTAAGTACGCGAAAGAGAAGCAAATAGGGCTCCAGAAAGTGGAACCCTCAAGGATCCATTCATACAGGCCCACACACGTACTACTTTGGGAGCGTAGAAACAAGTAGTAGCTGGTATTTAAGTCAGTCAACAGCACATGGTATAGTTATAATAAGTAGTTCATGTCCTGATCATTAAAGCTAAGGTATGAAAGGTATAGGTATAATGATAGGAATAGGTAATTCAGAGCTGAAATTGATCAGAAGGTAGCGTCGCGGAGGAGGAGTTCTACCGTCTGAGAAGAAAAAAAATCACTAGAGAGGTTTTGAGAACGGGGTTGGAATAGAAATGACAGGGCATCGCGACTTTTTTAGCAAAAAATGCAGAAATTGAGAGAAATTAACAATGGAAAGCAAGGCAGAGTTACATATGACACTTTCGTGTTGCTGCCTCATTTCTTGATTGTTTTTAGCTTGACACTTTTGTTTTTCGCTGCAGTGCATCATAATAGTGTAATCAAATAGCTGATGGATTGTGGACAAGAGTGATGGAATGAAGTGAACTCGGGCTGACATGTGAGAAAGCAATTTAATTCATCGGCAGTTCTTTCAGGACTGCTCACTTTCCTCTTACGACAACAGAAAAGTACACGAAGCCACAAAGAAGTCACAGCAAAATTTAGGCGAAGCAGTACTCACTGCTGAAACATTCAAAAGGATTTGAATGTGTTCAAAGAACTCATTAACCGCTCATTTGACGTGGACGGTATGAGGTGTGCGTTACTCGGAAGGGCGTCGCAACGCGACGAGCAGCTTGCCGCACGCGGCAAGCGGCTATCGACGTGTCGCCGCATCCTGACCCTCCCCCTTTACTTCGAGTCACAACTATTCAGATGATGAATGTTGTCCCTATAATGGTAACCTTTAAGAGGATTAAAAGGTTCACTAATAAATGTCGGTATCGCTAGGATGTCCAGCTAATTGGGCAAGCCATGTGCTAGCTCTGAGAAAAAAACATTGAAGTACTCAAAAATGGTGGGACTTTTCGCTTCCAGAAAGATGATTTACTCGTACATGTGGATAATATTACAACTTTAATAATGCGTAGAATTGAAATTGATTTGTCATGGTGTTCCTTAAGAGTATTATGAAATGGTATGGTTCGTCGCTACTGGGAGAAGTTATGATTGGTGCACCAGTCGACCGACCAATCACGGATAGACCAACGTTGTGGAGAGTGATCATGAAAAATTTAAAGCGAGATTACCGCACGAAAAAAATCCATGCTTTCAATCCAGTTCAACTCAGATTTATAATAGAAAAATAATCGGCTCCATGGTTTTCCAAAGCCTAATTTCTCAAACGTATTCGAAGTGGGGACCGCGCTCTCATCCAATTTGTTTTTTGATCTAGAAACTGGGTTTCATCGCTCCCTGAGTAATTGATGCCCGGATCGAGTCAGACAGAAGGGTCCGCCCTGCCAGATTTCCTTCTATTCCAACCTTGTAAATATCATGCTCACAGATAAAAAAAGTCATTTCCTGGAAATCGAATAATAACTCTCATAAATGAACTATGGGGAACAAACTTCGGTGAAGGCATCACTGCTACTTCGAGCAAAGGAAATAACATCAACTTTCATGCGAATATTTTTAATGCTGTTAAGATGCATATGATTTTATAAATAAATATGTTTTAGGTAGAAATCGCTTAACTTCCTAGCATTAATCATTTATGTTTTGAACAAGTTACTAGTTACGGTTAGTAATACTCTCGAGGGTAAGAGTGACTCCCTGCTGTTTTAAACTCAAGTATAGTAGTACAGGATGAATATGGAGTTATTCCACGACAAATAAGAGGCTTCTGAGCCATGTTCATTCAAAGCTCCACGCCTCTTTTTCACCATCAATGACTTCGAGATGCAGAGCCTAGGCCATTTCCAATGGAGCCATTGTCTTCCATGAAAGGTGTCGCAATTGCCCCTTGAGACTGCATCGACGTCAACAACACGTATACCCCTCAAGGCTTGAATCTTATGAACGTTCCGTTCCAAGGAAGCAGATGGGAGTCCCGACGACAACTATGGATATGTCCACATGCAGTCAACTGCACCGTTTGCCTCCCTTCTATAGGAGTGTCTGGGATAGTCAAGTACACTACGACACTATGTATGTAGACGTTTATAATCCCTCCTAGGGGACCGTTAGAGCATGGGGCGGCTACTAACACCCCCTAACAACCTGCAAAGCTCTTATAACACTACCACTTTTCTATTAAAGATTTCAGAAAAAAAAAACTGACATAAAGATGAAGGGTAGACTCACTCACTAAGAGAACGGTCACATGATTCGACTCAGCCTACGACAGAAACTGCTGTCGCTGACGAAAAAGGCCCTCAATTTGAAACTTTTCATCTACGCTGCATCTGACAGACTCGATGAATGTCGTTTCCCGAGCCCCTCCAAAAAGGATTCATTAAAGGATTCCTATGTATGTTGGAAAAGGAACAAATTTAGAAGAACAAGGTTGCATATGCCCTTAAAATTTGTCGATGAAGTCTCAGATCATAAGGCAGTTACAGTCGAACTGCTTCTGCTGCCTACTGGTTATGCTCAGGTTATAGAACTACCTTGTACTTCGTTCTTTACTCTCCGCAACACCTGCAGAATGGGTTCAGTGACCATTGAAATCAGAGTAGCTCGACCCTAATTAAATTCTATAATTATTGTTTAAATGCTATACCTACACCAAGCACCGCGAAAGATCAAAAAACGAAGAAACCGATGCTCTCGTTCTCGGAGCTCTTCCCATCCCGGGGACATAGCGAACGTGAAATCTGATGGTACTCGAGCCAAAAAATCGTACTTTCAAAGTAGCACAGCTAAGTAGCCGGGAGAAATAAATAAAAGTAAACGATAGGCTCGCGAGTAAGGAAAGATCAGGTCAGTTCTCAGTGACTGCGACATGCTGCAAAGGGTTGTACCGAAAAAAAAAACAAAACAATTCTGAACAGCCCCCAACCGCCGAGAAGATGGTGTAGGTAAGCCGAGCCCTACTGCAGTGGAAAGAAGTGCCTAAGTTGGAACTCTTCTTGAATAAGGAATGCTTACTATAAATATGATACCTTAGCTTCAGGGTGGATGACAGAGCGAAGTAAATTTGTGAAGAGTAGGTAAAAAACCGAAGGATGTAAGGAAGGTGGAGTGGTTTTGATGGGCGGAGCCTTCTTAGCCGATGTACGTGAAAGTAAATTCGAAAATTCGAAAAAAAAAACCAGAAAAATACATTAAGGAACGAAAGGGGATCGCGTGTAATGCCCCTGAGTAGAGTGTACTCCAAATGGGAGACGAGTTACTTACGAAAATTACTCCAAATGGACGACGAGTTACTTACGAAAAATCACAATTCGGTTGTAAAACCTTTTCAAGACAGAGGAACAATTGGAGGGTATTGGCTACCTTTCTTCAAAGGCAGAGCGTGGCTAAAGCATGGACTGCTCAATAGTAAAGCCTACAACTCAACATAAGTAAGCTCGTAGGATAGAAATTGAGCAAAAAAAAATGAAAGTGGCATGTAGAACAAATAAAGATCATATTCTAATGAGCGCTCTGAAGTTGGGCAGAATTCATGGCAAGGGTTCATAACTTGACTCTGAGGTTATCTATGTATGTGCTGTGTTAGCAAAACCTTTCAGGGAGTAGAGTGCTTTAGGTGAACAGCCTTCCATCAAAAGTGTAGGGTTTTGTGAAGACTTTTTCAATGCAGGAAGTCTTCGATACTGAAGAAATTCGACAAGCGAAAGCAGAATTTTTCTTCAAAAGCCCTGTCCAAGGAGGATGGCCTCAAGGTAGGCAATGCCGAGGACAAAGTACCTCAATGCAGTGATAAAAGGTATGGGAAGATGAGAAGAATCGGCAAAAAAAACAGAACGTCCCTCAATGTTAGGAACACCACTAACACACGACCAACTGACAGTGAGTACAGCGGTGTGGGTGGTTTGCGCGGGAAGTCTTTGATCATATGGATTGAACACTGGGAAAAAGATGCAGTGGTCAAAAATAGAGAACGACCAGCAGGACTTGCATTTCATGATTTTCTTTGATTGGCCTCGGCGAAAAGGCCCAGAGTAGTAGAAAGAAGCACTGAGAGAGCGCAGACAGGCATAGAAGTTGAATACCAATGGGACATAGGCTATCGATCGAAAATATTGCATTGTTGTGAAGGGCGCGACAGCGAGTGATAGTCAAATTACGGTACTAGGTTGATGGGCGAAATCTAGTGAACTGAGCTGGAATCCATCCGGGAGACAGCCATATCTTGAAGTCATGCAGTGACAATACTTATTAGTTTACAGGCAATAGGAGTGGGGATCCTTTGGGAAAGGGGGTGTGGGCGGGAAATGGCTCATGATTGTTGACATCTGTATTGAACCCGCTAGGGGGGTTCTCCCTCCCACTTTTGCGATTGTCAACTTGAGAGGAGGAATTTATCAAGGAAAAAAAACGACTCCTTCTCGTATAATTATTCAGAAAAACCTAACCAGAAGTTGAGACAAATATGTTTTCAATGTTGTTATTTTTACTCTTTTTATTACATTAACCTCTACTGCCTACTCATGCTCCTAATGAGACACCGTTATGCATAACAATGAGATATAATTTTAGAATACATACTTTGATGAAGCTTAAGGAAAAAAAGGGTCCGAGGAATGGGAAGAATCAGAGGGAGGCGTAGGATCTTGCTGAGATGTATTTTGCTTATGTCGAGATATATGCTACTATATGTCCTTTAGTAGTAGCCATCAAGGAAAGTGTGTTCCAGAGAAGGAAGTAAACTAAGAGGAATGAGAGAATCTCATGGGGAAACGATGAGTGAATGATAATCGAGAATTGGCAGGAATACCCCCTGAGGTCTCTCAAGTCATTATTACTAGCGCAATTCACATGATACGGGGTGCCACCAGACAATTTACGTCAATAATGTTGACTGGAAAGAAAGTTTGCAAGACATACATCCAAAGCAGAGAGCTTCATCATGACGTGACTAGAGAGAGCCTCGTTTTTTCCAGAACCACTTTTTGTCTTGCAGTTGCAATCTTCCAACCCGCTTCTCAACTCTAAAAGAACTGAACTCATGGGGTAAAATGACGTTAAGAGGTCGAAGGTGGACCCGTTTATCATCACTGCCTAACATTTATGGCTCTCTGAGATGCGCCATGAATTCGAACTCTTTCTCAGCACTGTATCAATCTTCCATGAGTGTTTTCAGTAGCTCTGTCAGGACGCATTCACGGGTGATGCAGCTTCTGGTCCTTTTAGGTTCATTTAAAGCCAAGTGTTTGGGCCCATTTCTGACGTTCAAATATTAGAGGAACTTCTGATAAAGTCACCACTTTCAAATAAAAAGTAACACCTTTTAAGCAGTAATGTTGTTTTCTAGAAATTTCATTACTAGAATCAATGCCACAACAAACTAATTGTTCCACTATACGAGATACTTTAACAAAGTAGTAGAGCTGGTAGTATGCAAAACAGTTAGGTAGTGGTTTGGTAGTGAACATATTATGGAGATGAAGCGATTCAGAATGGAATCAACTTTCGAATAATAAGGAACGTGTTCCGCGATCCGGTTGATTCCGCAATTTTTTTAACAACACTGTCTCCCCAGATTCCAAATGGGTTTGCCGACTGTTTTGCCCTAACACGCCGACCTCCCACTTTTTTATTCTTTTTTGAGGTAATCAATCCGACGACTACAAAACCTTTATACGAGTCTACCCATGCTCACTGGATTTCTTAATTTGCCTTATTTGGAGGTAATCCAGCTGCTGCCTACGGTTATTTGGATGCACTTTCGTCCTGGTGGAAATGTGCCAAATGCTGGGCAGGTAAAGGAATTCGAAGGTAAAAGTGAATTCAAAAAACCAGAACAACTCAGTCTGAAGACTAAAGATGACTTCTGGGAAGCACGATTGCGCGAAAAGGTACGCTATGGTTCCGTAAAAAACCGAATTCGCGATGAAGGGTAGGGAAGGCTTGTCGAGGATTTCCTTTTGTCATTATTGATCTCATAAATTCATTCATTGCAATTATCACCTTCCCTTGGGGCAATAACCCACAAAAGCTCTTTCGACGAATGCTCTGCACAGAATTTGCTGAGAGGAACCTACTGCATAAACTCTAAAAAACCAATTTCACCCGTTTACCACGAGATCCTACGAGTGCCTGCTTCGACCTGCCTGCTTTCCAATAACAGCCTTTTTAACACGCGCTTCAATGCTTCCGGAGCAGAACTAGTAATGACAGCGATTTTCTCCACACAATACTTTGTAAAGTCATTGAAAGGAGAGTACTACTTGCGTTTCAATGTCAGGGTCACTGAGAAATCAGCGGACTTCCAAAAAGGATAAACGCTCGAACTAAAAGTTCATACGGAACTGAGGGGAAAAATGTACATGGCAATAATATTATTCAAATAACAAGTTAGTAGAGCTGAGAAGAATACCTTTTTTCAGGAAAAAGTTTACTAAAAACAAAGTTTAAAGTTGACTAAGAGCATGAACATGAACCCAATAATGTGAGTGGTTCAAAAAAGTGGTATCATTCAGCTGTTGAATTTTATTTTTGTCATAGAATTGGGTTCAATTAAGTTAATTAGTGAGAAGTATCTAATCTTTCCAAATTNAAAAAATACATATAATGAAGATTTACAACTGCAAAAAAGTTGAAAAAGACCATAAAAGATGTTACAAAGACGTCGGAATCCTCAATACACTCAAAGTACTCTTTTGCAATGAAAGTTTGAGAAAGTGTTTGCGTTCATTCATGAGTTTCGATGTATATGAATTTAATGAGAATCCAGCCGTGCATAATGCTCCCATAGTTCTTCAATCAGTATCCAAAACGATAAGTAGAAAGGGAATGCCAATATTTTGAGCCGTTCTCTGATCGAACGATTGCCCCAAACAAACTACTTCTTCCTAGACTTCACTTCTTTACCTTCCCAATGAATTCCTCTTCCACTTCGCCCCAAATCCTTTTTTTTGAAATCATAAATTTTAAAAAAAATATTGAAATAAGCCTCATAAACTTTTGAAAAAAGGTTGAAATAAGCGTCACTTTTCATTGAGCACTTCAAAAAGGCTTCACAGGTGTGTTCTGCGGTAAGAATATCGCGCGGCTATAAGCTAAAAAAGTTAAATAAAATATAAGAAATATAAGCTATAAGCTGTAAGCTTTGTGCCCAGCCTCGAGAGTGTAAGTTCCGGTCCCCTAAAAGGCCAATCGTTTTCTCCACAGGTCTGCACCATAATGGCAACATTCCCAGAGTAAATTCTGTTGGGCACAACAAGAAAAAAAAAGGAAAAATTTCATCTTATAAGGGATCCAAACTTGGAGAGTTCCCGTAGCTCTGAAGTGGTTGGAATTCACTCCACGCTGTTGGCACTAAGGATTGCGAAGGAAATCAAGCGGAACTTGGCACAAGGTTTGTACAATCTCGCGATTGTGAATACCTCATGCGAGAACGTTACTTGTTATTAGTCATCACGACGGGGGAAAAATCAGAAATAAACATGAGTTTATAAAAATAATTACAAAAAACAAGCGAATAGTAAGGCAGCGGAATGAAATGGCCCTTTGAGTTTCTTTGAGTTCTCAAGAGCTTAAATCAAAAGACATCTCAATCAGCGGTCAAAACAACTGGAAACTGAACTGCGAATAAATAAATAGCGTAGCAGGAAGAATACTAGTAAGGCAATGGGAACACTATGTACTTTCATGGAATCGCGAAATTCACTACCATGAATTGGATACGTATCCATTGGTTGACTATGCCCTCTCGGCGTTGGTTCCGCATTTGGATGATTCCATTGATCGATCAGTACCTAATGCATGGTAGCTGAATCGAGACCCCTCAATGTCGCAGACTATAAACACAGGTTCAATCCTATGGCTGCTAAAAATGGTATAATTACATTTTCCCTCTCCCATATTTTTACCAAAGTGGACACATACCATATATTCATTTTAAAACAAACGTTGACATGGTAAGGGATGGGATGGTATACGTGCAAGATAGGGAATATACGAAGCGACTGGATTCGCTCCCAGGAGTAGTGGTAAAATATGCTATGATTTCTAAGAATAAAATAAATCTCCCACATATCAATTCTCCCAGCTTACGCCTTCGATAATTGTAGCAGTCCCTACTAACTTGAACAACTACGACCCGCCCAGTAACTCCCCCCTCCTCGGTCCTCTCTCGCGGACTTGCCAAATGATTACGACTTGTATGAACGGTACATAACTATTTGTTCGTGATGGTAAATCTCGAAATATATGTGATAATTTTGTATTTAATTTATCCCTATTTTCCTAGGAACGTGTTTCCTACTGTAGAGGAAGGAAAGAATAGTGCAGGGCAGTATTGACCCACTTGCGTCATCGTGACCGCTGCCTATTACATATGTATACCTTGAGGAAAGGTGTTAATAATAGCTGTACTTTTTGTTAAACCAACAAATTTTTGTTGTGCGACTAAAGTATCACATTATGAGAAGAATGTGTGCGATGAATAAAAAGTTCTGGACAGCTTTTATAGCATTGTTTGGAGAAGCGGTCATGAAATATAACTGCTATGGGAATGGGCTCAAAAAGCCATCGCGTGTTTTCTCATTTTTGCTGAAAAAAAAAACACTTCCCATTACTGTTCAATCAGTGTTTTGTTGCCAACTGAAATAGTAATAGTACTAGTATCTCTTTTTTTTATCCATTTGCTTCACGATAGTAAAACGACTGTTTATGAAAGCTGACACTACATAAAGAAAAGCATTAAAGTTAAACTAATAAACAATCTCTACGAGGTTTCAAAGAAATTATGAAAATGAATTCGAAAATTAAAGAAACCGAAAATCAAAATTACTTCAAATGTAAAGCTTACAGTTCAGGAATTTAGGAAGAGGGTAGCGTTCCAACGCTTCTCCTTGGCAAGCAAGGAGAAAAGGTTCATTAGGAAAAACTCTCCGTTATTTCACTTTAGATGAAAATGCAGCGTCTAGCGTCTCTGCGGAGCAGAATAGTTCAGGAGCGGCATTTGTCGCGCGACCACGCCTATCGCCGCGCACTATAAATTGGGCGCTCCTTGACCTAACAGCGTATGCCTGAGTTTTAATAGCTCTTTTTATCTAGCGCATTGTGAAAACCTGTAAACTAAACATAAATTAAATACCGCTAGTTCTAGTTTTTCAACAGAAGGAGGTAAACGAAGGTGGCCACTAGGTTGTGGCTACAATGCAGAATTCAGGTTGTACATGAAATCTCATTTTTGTGTTTAAATACTCTACTTTTGTTAGTGAACCAAACTCCCCCAACGTTTATGTCGCTTTGTATGTTACCCTAAAAGAATGGAACGCAACTAAAATTAACCGACTTCATGGAAATTCGAAAAGTTAATCCCACACAACTGGCACCATTCCTCTGCAAATAAGTGAGAATAAAGCTATAGATCATAAACCTTCCCAAGGCCAGCTGATCAGTACAAACTTCGGCTGAACTGATATAACTGAGCTCCTAGCAAATTAGTTTGGCAAGTTGTGGTATAGTGAATGACATGATGACACATTGGGAGACGGCTACGATCCTGCACGAAATTTGTATGCATGGCTTATCCCAAAAGGGGAGCAAACAGATTGGCACTAGAGGTGATTCTCTCCCTCTCAACATCGGAAATTGTGATTTTACACATTATTTCTGTTTTAAAAAGAAGAAGAGAACTAGTCGTTTTCAGAGTAGGAACATTTGAAATAATTATGTTTCATCTGGAAAATTTGACTATGCTCACCCACTGTCTTCCTCAACGTCTTCCGACCCAACTATTCAAAATCCTGGAACTTTTTCACTTTTTCATTTGACAGTTACTCAAGTAAAGTCCTGAATCTCGGAAGGTCCCACATCTGCCCTATCAAATGGCACCCTGCCTACGAAATTTAATAAATATATGGCATGCATTTCAGGCAATTCAATCAGAAACGAGAAGTCGTAATATTAAATCTAATAAAATTTCCAAAAATTCGAAGCTGTGAAGAACTGTTGTACATATCAGTAATCTAGATGGCTTACTCAAAGTCTCAATACAAAAAGTTAGTCGAATACAAAACCGAACCACAGCTTTACTGGCCTCTCTCACCGATAAGTAATTATCTGTGAAAAAAAGAACGAGACTGACGGAAATAGTATAGATCAACCCCTAGGGGAAACCAATGATCGATTACCCTAGCTTTACGACCTACAAGTAGCACATTTCGATCGATACTATCGATTGGGATGATACTATTATTTTAGACGCCAAACGAGTTCTGTAACCGAGCTCTTGTGATCAATGAACTAGTCTCAATCAAAATCTCTCGCCCCTGCAGGGCACTTCCGATATGGAGCTATTCCGGTCCAAAACACGAAAAGTGGCATGAAAGTTACACGAATGAGTGACTCCGAAATCAGACATCAGGCTTTTAAAAGTCATTCGAAGGTAGGAAAGCTAATGGAGGGCGTAAATCAAATCGGATCGCTTCATGACTGCTACTTGCATGAAACCAGTAAGACATCAGACAGTCAGGGTAGCATGGACGCATAGAAACACACAATACGCGGCTGAACCCCTCAGATGTGCGAAGCGCAGGGGAGTGTCCCTTATTACGCTATTCTTCAAAAAGAGGCGTCGAATACGGTAGCTGTAATTGCGTCCACCCATCCTCATAGGAGCCTGGTTTTGCGTGTATCAATGAATTAAACAAGCTCCCCGCTACTCTGTGTTAATAATTTTGAAGTTCTTATAAAAAAAAAGAGGTCACAAGATGGGGAAGGCGACCTGAAAAAGTAAGAAGGGAAGTATCTCGTGCATCATGCATCTCGCGCTTTGTATTGGAATTTTTCTGAAACATCAAGTACACTTTTGAACCGGCAAAATTAATAGATTGCATTAATGGGCGGGACTGTCTGAGGGGGCGGGCCCTTTTGGTCGGCAAAAGCGCGGGTTATGTCAGCGAACGGTCGCGCTGCGCTATCACTTACCATGCGATTGCACTGCTATTTCTACACTTATGTACGTTTTGTTTTACATGTAGTGACTACAAATCACCATTAACCCTGCTTCGGGCGCACCACCGGGGTGGAACAGATGCACAGCGCACATAACCAAGTTCTACATGAATACGGTGGTATTGTGAGGGTGGCTGGTAACCTTACAAAGTGGGTGCGAGGGGATTTTCATTATTACTGATGCTTCGAGAAGCGGAGTCAGATACGGTAAACATAATTGCTCAGGGCTATTCATAAGGTTGTCTGGTTAACATACATCGATACATATAGAGTTTTTGATGGTAAAACAGCAACTGTGAATGAAGAAGACAATCGCGAAGAAGGGAAAGAAATATAATTGTGGAGGTGAAGGGGCCAGACGCACGAATAAAAGTCAGTTTGGGAAACTTTGAGCAAAACGGCGAGGAGATCAAATTTCATGTCTTGGACATGATATCCATCAGAACACGAGCTGGCTATTTTGGGAAAACTTTTAAAGTTTGGAGAATTCGTAGGTATTAGGTGTTTCAGAAAGTTCTGTCGTTCACTTTAGACGCTCTTTTCTGAGTCATTTTTCGTTGCTTTGCCGTAATATATTATACCATTTGGAAGCGCATTTCTTGTTATTTCTGAGT
>UZAF01016280.1:2523-14719 GCA_900617895.1 Haemonchus placei | reverse complement strand
AAAAAAAAACAGCAGCAAAACTCTGACCAACATACTAGTAGAATTGCTGAAGGTAGTAATTGAATAATTCTATTCGTTCAACCAAAAAAATCTTACCACAAATCAATAGATAAATTCAAACATATAAAACAAATATATTCTAAGATGAAATGTAGAGACCCTGTCGGTGATAATCGAAATTCCATATTTCCAATTTTAGCCTTTCGTAGATGTACTTGTACAAACTGGTTACTTCCTATGCATGTACATATGATATACATACAAAAACTCATCTGAGGTCCTACTTGGGAACAAATTAAGGGACGTAACATCAAGTTTGCCTCACATTTTGTTCACCTCAACAATCTCCTTTTGCCATCCCCGCGGTTCTCCCATCCCCTTATTTTGCCCTTATCCCATAGTACCTGCTAACTCGTTCCACATAAAAGTACTGGTAGGCCCCTTTCCCAAGCCCCTTGGAGCAGGATATTGCTTAATATTCCGTAATACATCCATAATAAATAACACATCCCATAATCCACAAAAAGGAAAGGCGGAGGACGTGTCGTTCATGAGGGAGAGAGATTAATGGATTCAGTAGTAACAGGGCATACTGTTATATTATATAGACATATGTGTATACTAGTATATCATAGATAAGTATATATAACAGTTAAAGCATGTCAAAACCCGTTGCTGTTAATTGTAACTTGTTGTTGTTGGTAACTGTTGATAATTATTGGTAACTCCGTTCTACGTGATGTAACGGAGCAAACGACTGACGCTGACGCTCCACCTAGTCTTTTGCAGAAAACGATACGCTACAAAGATATGGGCAAGAAAAAGCGGTTCTGTAGAGAAAACTAAGAACCTTTCGCCCTCAAGATGTTTTTTTATTCAGCTGATGAATTATTAATTTCAGCCGCCATATATGACACGCTACATATCGTGATTTTATGTAAGCAAGCCATAGACTGCAAATATCGGAAAAAAATCAAAAAAAGGAAACTATCCGTTTGCAATATCCAGGCTCGGTTCTGTCAGAACAGAAAGTGGATGAAAAGGGAACCATTATCGATTGATTCCAAGAAAAAAATGGAAAGAGTTGAAAGAACACATCAAACGAGCAGCTTCTTTTCGCATTCGTGAATGTGAATGCTTTCAAGTTAGACCACCTCATTTCACTTTAGACTACCTTTTGAACCTCGCAATTACCGACAATTCCCACTCCTTTGGTCCCTGCGCAATTTATTTCCCTTTTTGGCGACCACTACCAACCTTAATTTATCTACTCGATCACTCTCATGCAAGTTGGGGAGCGAGGGCCTCTTTTTGCAAAAAGTTTTTTTTTAGAATTTCTGGACATAATTCTTTTGCTAAAGAGCGGACTTGAAAAGGCACATAATTGTCGATTCACCTGAGATCTGTCAGCACATGAAGAGAAAGTAAGAGATCACAAGCAGCATTCTATTGTTCATTATACACAGACCATTTTCTAGCCGATAAGCATGGTTTCCAAAGTGGAATAAAATGTAGTACGAACTAGTAGCAGTAAATAATCATGATATTACAGTACATAGTAAATAAATTGTAATCAAAGCTGGAACAGTTCGTATTTTTTTTGCAAATAAAATAAATGGATCCATTCAACACAGCTGAACGAAACAAGATCCATAGTACGGCATTAAGTAAGCGCAGGGTAGGAGGAGGATGGGATGGTAAGGAGGGGAGAGGAGAAAGAGAAGGAGGAGGAGAGGTAAGTTCTGGATCGTTTTTTGATTTCTGTGGAACACCAATCATGGAATATGTTCTGTATATTGTCAAAGAATTTTTGGTAAGAAGCGTACTGGCTTTGCTAAGCTCGTCAGATCGATCGCGTGTCATTCCTGGCAAGGCTTTAGATGTTTTCGCTTTTCCCGTTTCATCCCGCTGAATTTTGTATGGTCGAATGGAACAGCGATGCTACTGATTACAAAGAAAGTGCATTACAAAAAGCAGTATATTGCGAGTATTCTGACCCAGAATCCCGAGACGCGATGCACTTAGTCCTTGATGAATCAGACATTATTGACTGATATAGGGTCGGGAACGTGGATTCAGAAGAAACGATGGGTACAGCTTCCGATACGCTGATGAAATGAGAACGTACTGGAAAACCTACCAAAGAGTAAAATACTGTCCTTCACAATCAGATGAACCTGAATTGACCGTAACCAACTAGACAAGTATGTCATTGGGCCGCAAACCATANCAACTGGATATGGAGGCAAGGCGTGATCTGCTAGGAGTATTGAGCCTCACAGCAACGCGAGAATCCTCGAAGTGGAAGAGAAGGACGACATGAGGAAGACGGAACACAACAGAGAAACGGAAAACTCCTAGTTGTCTCCACAAGATGTGAATCGATTTCAAGGGCTCTAGCTTCAGATAAATTGGCCGAGACTGTGAATAAGAACGAAGAGACTTTTGAAGTGCTCGGAAAATGCTTCTGAGCTGGTGACGCAATTAAGATGACGCGCTTAACAACATAAATAATTCAATATATAGATGTTTATTCACGTAATGTATGGAATTTAAGTAGTGTATATGAAATTTCAACGAATAAATCACAAGAATTGAAAGTAGTAGAGTAAAAGTAGTTACCTTAGTTACCTAAAAGTCACACGCCACTAACGCCACAAACACGTACTTCTAGTACATCTAAGTGAAAACAATTTTTCTCAAAAACATACTCATTGAGAAAGTTCTCACACACGTATATGTAGAAATGTAATTACGCAACTTGCCCGAGAGAATCTCAAATTAATTGGAGATTTTTTCTTTCTTTTTTGCTTCAATATTCCATCCCATTCATAGTTGCGAACGATATCACTCATTAAATGTTATAAACAGAAATAGAATGGCTAGACTTCATATAAGATGGACTTTTTCCAATAGTTCGCGAATTATTGTTATACTAACATGCTAACACTTTAAAGCTAATCGCAGTTCTCCATTTCTCCATGGAATATTTGACAGAACCAAATTTCCAATTAGAGCACCGGGGCAATTGTGTTGACCTCTGAGCAAAGCTAAAGTCCAAGCAGTTAAGTTAATCAGTTAATCAGGACGTAGTGGTGGAGTTATGCCAGTCAAATTGGTTTGGTGCACCTTAGCATGAATGCTTTCTGATATTAAGCTCAGCTTCTGAATCCCAATTACTGACGCTTACTTTAATAACTACCTATCCAGGTCTGTAAGTTGGAATTGCTGAAATAAAACTGATCAACATGTGCCCTTGAGCCTTCAAACTCTCGAAATTCTTGCGGTTCTAGTCAGCATCTACTAGTGGTCACCCACACGAAATTATCAAAATTAGTGACTACTAGTAAACCTAGAGAGCACCTAGGAAATGGTTTTGAAAGAGCCACATTCCCAAGGTAGGCATTTCTGTGATTAATACCTTTGTTTCACTTTTTTGGGGCAATTTTAAATGGGAACATTAAAATTTTGTTTGTTATATGAAGTTAACATATGGTTTTCTGAATGCTGAGAACAGAAGAATTACCTATTATAATGAATTTTAATATAGCAAATGTAGTGGACTAGCTTTGACCTTACGCCTTGATCATCCTTTTATGATGCACTCCGCGGGTGTATAAATAAGTAAATAAAAATAAATTATTTTGCGTGGTAGTAACCACTAGACTCTTCATGTGCCCTATCCATAGTCTCCATTCAGAGTTACATGAGAGGTTGCAATTCACTCGATCGTGAATAAAAACCAACCATCCAAAATGCTTCTACAGTCCCGTCAAGTGTAAAAAATTTATTCAAAAATTTTTTGAAACAATTTCTATCACATGAACAGATAAGAACGATATTTTTCCAAACATTCAGTCAAATGAATGGAAATCCAAGATGCGCTGCGCGAATATAATAATATGCTCTCTCAAAACTGGCTCTAATTCACGCCGGTAAAGAACCTCGCCCTTCTTCAAATGTGGTCCTCTTTTTAGGATATCAATATTAAACTCATTTACTCAGAGCGCATTGAAAGTCAGAAATCGCAAGCCTAGTTAGAACATTCTGTGAAGAGTAGACGATTTCAGACAGAATGTTTTTCCATCAGAGTGATAACGTTTTCAGTGTTGGGGTGATGCATAATTATTGCGGTTTTTCTCAAAAATTTTATTCATCAATGCTATAAGAATATATTAAACAGAGTCATGTTCATATAATCAATCTGGAGTGGAGTCAGCAACTAAATTGAGCAATGCCACCTACATCATAGACATTCACTTAATTCCAAGGACGAAGAAGTTTTGATTCTCAACTTTGAGGCGATGCACGCCTTGACATCAGCCACCAGGTCATCCGAAAAGTCATACGCTTTGTTCGCTTGCAGATTTTTCAACGAGGCAATGACATGACAGTCCGTAGGATCTCTGTTGGTGAATATTTCTGCTGTAAATGCAGATCCCATCCGACAGGTTCGTTGAAATCATGAAATGACTCGGTCGCCTCTTCGAACCTTTCTCGAAGTGGTAGAGCATAATTTGTCGAATATGAAGATGATTTTCCCATAGCATTCCTATAAGGGGGAGCGAGAAGATTATTTCTACGAAAATCCCGAGTTTTTAACTCAAATTGTTTCTAGAAAAAAAGGCGCGAAATTTTTCGCAACAATTATGCATCAACCCAATACGGGTATGGACGACAGGTCAAGCAGTAGAATTTTTTCAAACAAGTTTTATCAGATAAACAGATAAGAAAGATATTTGTTCCAAATATTCAGGTAAATGAATGAAAATCCAACGTTTGCTGCGCGAATAATGGAATGCTCTTCATAAAACTGGTGCTGATTCATGCTGATAGAGAAGCTCGCCCTTCTAAAAATGTGGTCCCCTTCGTGAGGATATCAATATCGAACCCATTTACTCATAGACTCCTTAAAAGTAAGGGATCGGAAGTCCAACTAGAATAACCTGCCGAGTTGCCGATGAATTTGAATACAATGTCCTCCCATCAGACTGATGGCGTTTAAAGTAAACGAACATATGACAGGTCAAGCAGTAGAACTAAGCTAAATTATTTGAACAAGTAGACTGAACCAGTAAACTTTCACGTTTTTCAAATTCCTTACTTTTAAGAACTCGAATGAACCAGTTAATGGAGTCTCCAAACAACGAAATTTATAAGCAACTAGTAGCTGAATTTATAGCACGGGAAGAAGGGAAGCTTTTCTTTCAGCCAAGACACATAGAAGGAGTTGAAGTGAAGCATGCTAGCCCGCTGAAGCATGTATCAGTCTGAGCACTGCCGTATGCGCTACTGAACTTTATTCCCCTGAAAAAAACAATGGAAACTTTTACCTTTGGTTTGTCGGTAAGTCGGCGACAAGTGACCGATGTGCTGGATCGTTTCAGAAGAGAGCATTTGTGCTGTTAAGAACTCATAGACTCAACATCAGAAAATGACTCCATTCACGGCTTTTTCCTCATTTTATTAACATTTCCATTCAAGCAGCCATGGTAACCTAACATCTCCCTTTGACAGTATCAGAAGGCTGAAAATGCCTTCCGGCTCCAATACTAATAAAAAGTTTCTGTCGTCAGCTTTATTGCCGACTTCTACTAACTATCCAGAAACCAGAAAATCGAGGAAACGCTAAGCTGAGGGTAGATCGTACTGGTTCAGTGAAGAGTTGGACCTCCGTAGCTGCTTTCAAGGGACTATATTTATGCCATGATATTGAGATTACGCCGGCTATCCGCTACCCTTCAGCTTTTGATAACACAGTTGCAAGACTCAGATGCAAGCATGCACAAGTACTTTTGCTCATCATGCTTATCTTTTTGCAACCTATTCATCTAGTATTCATGCACTGAATTCTCAAGATAAAGCAAAAAATAAGAAAATGAACGTGAAAAGTAAAAAAAACAGTTGGTGCAAAAAATTTTGAGATGCTCTGTAAGGCATACCTTTCCTGGGTACATATCTGCCTTTCCCTGAGGAATTCGCTGGGACGAGAACACAACTTGTGCGATGAACCGGATTCATTGTAGATATTCCTCGGGATCTTCTTGCTTGGTCTGAAAATGCACTCATCAGCCCAGGCTAGAAATGGTTAAGAGTGGAGCGGCCTCGTCTCCAGAACGACAACACTTCACGAACGCATAGCAGAGTCTCAACGAGTTCGTGACAGCACAAATTTCAATCTAAAGCAACTTGTTCTATGAATGAAATAATAACAACCAATATTTCAAACAAATAATAACATCAATAGTCTTTTATTTCAATCATAAACAACTATGTCAAGGTTAAAGCAAGAGAGAGGTGGGGCCTTATTCCGTTCAAAGTGGGCCTCAAGCATTTTTTGTACTATTATTAAAAATCCATTCAGATTGGAAGTCGAATGCGGGGCGCATCCCAAATCGAGATTGCATAATGCCTAGGTCTTTCTGTTTCAATACTTCGCTCACTAAACATCCTATGAGAAGTAATCTGCCTTTCAGAGCAATCAATAACAGAAAAAAATTAATAGTTGAAAGTCAAGAGGTTTTCCCAAACAATCCAAATATTTTGAATTTTAATTATTAAAAACCGGGGAGGATTACTGAAGTAATATGCTGTAATGCTTTACCTGAAAGCGACAAGCTCGAATGAAACGTGAGAGGCGTGCCAGAGTTGCACGTGATTGGAGCAGGTATGAGGTCCGCCAATGAAGGCCAAGATGTCATTTACGTCCCAAATGGGGACAACGGGTGGGCGGTTGCGTCGCGTTAACTCAGAAAGTGGACAATTGGTAGTTTTTATTCCAAATTTTTGAGCAGATTGCCGCTCTCTTATGCTACTTGCCCTTCATAATGAGATTGTTCTTCAAGAACAGCTGATCGACCCCTCGACGGTCTCGAACCTCTCAAGAGCGGGCGCAACAGCGCTTTCGCTTCCATCTATTCACGAAATGATGGAGCATATAACGTCCTTCTAAGCACCGGACAGCAACCACTAGAGTTGTTATGTTGCCATGATTGTCTCGTGTGTTTACATTCGCCTGATCTGGATTGTTCCCATAAAAATTTTTTTTGAAGGCCAGAGGGCGTTTGAAGAAACTGTCAAGGCTATTCTCCAGAGAGGTTTCACTAGTGTTACCTTGATGTACTAGGAGCACCATTACTCTCTCTAAGATCTCTGACCGAAGACATTTATGCAGTGAGACATGTCAGTAAGAACTCTTCATTGAAATCGATCAAGTAAAAAATTCGAAAGAGTTTCGGGCAAATTATACTCGAATGTTGTCGCTAGAGTAGTAACTTCCAAAAAAAGCTGGACATAAGCGAAGCAAAACTTGAACATAACAAGTAAAATAGCCTCGTTGAAGTATTAAAAGAAATTCAAAAGAAAGAAAGAAAGGGAAATCTTGGAGCGGAAGCTGACAGATTTCAAATAACGCGAACCGTATGGCTTGTTCGATCACGAGTGCAGTGTTCGATTGGACGGTCAAAACCACCTACATTTTCTACTTTTGATCTCCGTCTTTAACATAATTTGGTAAGTATCGAACGGATTGATTGCTCAAGTAGCCCATACTTTATACTATTTAGTTTTGTTATCAGAAAAGATCGGTAGTAATTTGTATTCAAGCATAGCGAAATGAATGCGCAAGTCCAAGAGTTGTGGAGTTACGAGAGAAGTCTGACATGGTCAAAATTCAATTTTTAATCCAATTAGTTCAATCGCTATGAATGAAATTTAATCTACGAAATCGCCTTCTTGACTATCTCAAGCTTGATAACTCAGGAGGACGACTTAGATTTATTCAGTCCACAAGTGGGATACTGAACTGGATGAGATTTTTCGTGAATATAATCATTAAATGTAAAAATTAAGCGTTTACAATGTTTAGTTCGGAAAAAAGTACAAAAAATAGC
The DNA here is from genome assembly GCA_900617895.1 of Haemonchus placei. Taxonomy (NCBI): domain Eukaryota; kingdom Metazoa; phylum Nematoda; class Chromadorea; order Rhabditida; family Trichostrongylidae; genus Haemonchus; species Haemonchus placei. The sequence continues at coordinate 6,827 of UZAF01016280.1, read as the reverse complement.
CATCGAAAGCTTTATGAAGGAAGTTGAACGGAGGTATATCATGATGACAAAGTGTTCTAAAGCGTAGCGGCTATGCTCGATTTCGAGACTAAGCACCTTCCCCCTTGGGGCACTGCCAGACCAGAGCACCACTGAAGAGCTTCGTAGCGAAAATAAATAACAGGAAAAACAAAGGACAAGAAGAGAGCCCTGCTAGTCAGACAATGATGAAGAAGTGATGGTGTAGAAAGTAAAATTTGCTGACAAGTTCAAACTTCACTCGATGATTCCGCTCAAGCAGTGAGTATCGTAGATTACTCAATTACCAAGTGGTAATGTGGGCTTCACAATTTATCCGAACGTTTGTAAATGGTGCATCTTACTTAGTAAACCCTTCCAACATAAAAAACAATTATGAACCCGTGATTTACTTCTACTCATCTTCATATAATTAATTGCATTAATAGCAGTTACGGTGAGAGTGGTGACGCCTCCAAGATTATGAGTTCTACAGGAACCAGTAGAATATCATTAACGTTCGAAAATCTGAGTAAAATACCCTGGAAGTTCCGATAAATAGGGGAATAAACAAAAAAAGAGAAGGGATAGAAAAAGATACCGGTAGTCCAATATTTGATTACCAAGCTCCTGTGAAACAGGGAAGTGGATTAAATCCTGTCTTAGGCGCAACGTTGAGGTAATGACTGAGCAACTTTGTGAGAAGCAGGCCAATGATTTGGGCAATTTGGGAAAAGTAAAAGTTTAGAGCTTGTCCATACAACCACTCCCTACAAGAATATTCCAATTTAAAAAGCAAAAAAAGTTAAAAACTTCGAAAAGGCAGTTTCAGTAGGCGAACTACAGTTTCCGTAGAACTGCACGATCCACCAGTTCGTTTCACAGGAACTATGGCAGCCATTGTGATTATCCATTGAGCTCTCTTCATGCACCTTTCGCCTCTTTGCAAAAAACTGCGAAAGCAACGGTCACAGTAGTATTTATAGGTCCATTTAGGGTAAGCGAAATGTAAGATTGAGACGTATGGTAAAAGGGCAGTCCTAAATATACATAGGGAGACGCAAATCTCGAAATGGCGTTCAAATGTGTGCTGAAATGGAGCATATTGGATGGGTGCCGTAAAAGAGCGAATGGCTTATCTTAATGTCGTTCTCTGAAGGCTGTCTATGAGAAACGAGAAAAGACAGGCCTTACTTTCTTAGTTGTTCCGATTATTTCAAGCTCTCTACCCCTAATCGGCCCACCTAGTCTACCTAGCCCTTATGGGGTTCAGGGACGATCACTGGACCACCGGCTTTCGATAAACTGTTTTGTAATACAAATATATCCTAAAAAGAGCAAAGGTCCCACTATGGTCAGCGATTTTTTACGAATGCCTAGCACGGGAAATGAACTCCGTGTCCCTTGAGCGATGAGGATCCATTGAACTAGAGGGAATGTGACAGGGATGAATGGAGAAGATGCTGGCGGTCGTTTGAGAAGTTTGTTGATCAACAAGAAAGCAGATGGCAAAGGCAATCTGTCTCACTTCATGGATCATTTGTAAGTAAAAAGGTGAATTGAAGCCTCATGGTGTCAAATGGGAGAAGGTTTTGGACGCTTGAACACATGCTTCAAAATATTGAGTGTCATTCGTTTTCATATTCATCAAATATATCTATGCATTTATTAAATGAATAGATTATTTACGTGATACGTAGATATAACTACTACTTTTAATCATGCACTCATCCAGCAAGCGACCAATTCTTCCCCCTTACCTTTTTTGTTGGAGAGGAGGTTGACAAGACATCGACTTTTTCTAAGTAATTCGAAGCGATCCAAATCGACAAGCTATCTACTTGAGAAGCTTGGACAGGTGGGATGAGGAGGAAAAAAGGTGGAGAAGAACTTCAGTCGTTTTCCAACAGATTGCCAACCAAGGAAGAAGGTCTATAGACATGAAGACACTCTTCACGAACTTTCTTCTGCTACTGTGCAGAAGGGTGCTGAAGTTGACGGTTGGAGGGTGGTTGTTCGGTTTACAAGAGCAGGTCGTACAATAGTTCCTGGGTCCCAGAAGCGTAATAGGAGAAACTTCGTCGTCGCTATGCCCCGTTCCTCTCGCCTCGCAGCAAGAAAAGAGTGACGATCTCATTAATGGAGAGTTTCTCTCTAGTAGAAACGCTGACGCTGGCAGCGAAAAACTGAGCAATGCAGCTGTCTGGCTGCCAAAAAGTTCGTATATATTGCGCTTTTAACAGTTATGACACAAGATTTTGAAGGAATTCTCTAACGAAGAGGTTTTTGATCGTTCTCAGCGTTACATCTGGAAGGCATGGTTGAAGCCTTCCAGATGTGACGGCGAGAACGCTCAAAAATCGGGTGACGTGACCAGGGAAAGTTCAAAAATCTGGTGACATCACCACGGAGACAAAATTTTTTTGACGCGTTTCCGAATTGGTATCAGACTTTTACATTGAATTGATACTCCCACTGAACCTCATTTGGTATAGATAGGATAGCATAACAGAACAAAGAGCTGGTCAATCTGTCCCCGAAGACCAAGGGAGCTGCAATCATTGCACACGCAGAGGTTCGAGGATCTTCTTTTTCTAAAGCCGGGGTACAGCTGGAAAAGTAATGATAACGTGAAATATTTGAAACTTTTAATTCTGCTTTATACATAGATTTGTTGTAAGCTCAACCAAAAATTATTTAGTGAGTGCCAACGACAGTAGTGGATGACAGCCTGACTTAAGTCGCTTCAGATAGTTGATCTGTTCATAGCCAAGGCTTCTGGTAAGTGGGATTTCCATCATCCCAGAAATCAAGTCCCAGGTGAGAGTGAAGCAATGATTCATACCCGCTTTGGTGTACCCATGGTCCGAGGATCGAATTCAGAACTGTGAATCAGCGGAGAAGCCAAACTTCTCATTGCTTGATGTGAAAACAAACAAGTTAAAGAGCATAAGTAATCGTTTAAAAAAAAGTAGCCACTGAAATAGCTGTAACTTTTCGATCAGTGTTAGTATTGTATGGGCCGGAGGCGCATTCAAAGGCCTTATGAAATGGATGAAAGTTGAATGTGTGCCACAAAACGGGATGGGCCAGCCTCAAATTTACGGCCGATTCCCGGTTCTACCTATGGGTTGCTTCGGGTCTCCCCAAAACATTCATGATCTGAAAGATAGATGAAAGCAATGCATGAAACTTTCTTGATTACTTCATATTTCATTTTACATAAAAAAAAATACTTCAGGCACCGTACGTAGTAAAGTTATTCCCCGAATGCAATGGCAGTTGAGAGGGGACAATGCTTCAGGCTATAGCGAGGGTGGGGCACTAAAGTATTGGGAAAAACTAAATCTTTTAATCCTGTTTCTGTTAAGTTGAATTACCTCCTCTTACTACTCACTGACTCTAATCCGGCGCCTCCATAAGGCCCCAAACATGATTGAATGCCGCTCAAGGTCGGATATCTCTACCTGACACTGACAGAATCGAAGGGCCATTTCAACTGCCAAAAAGTAGTAAATAAGAACTTGTAATAAGTATTGATAGTATTACTAGATGCTAATGCTTACGAGGTAAAGTAGCATTTCGACGAAGTATGAGACCTGTAAATAAAGTAAGTGGTCGGCACCTGTGACAGCTTCATTCCAATCATTTCAAAACAGAACAGGAAATACCTTAGAAATATTTCTTTTAAATTCTCTCCATAAAATAGAATTTTCTGGAATTTGTATCGCAACTGGTTGAGCTAATCAGATAATCGGTAAAGCTGTTCGCGAGTTTTCCAAGTATCGTAGTCTCTCTATCAAAAATATTGGGTTGTCCGGAAAGTTCATGCCGATTTTGAACACCCTTTGTTTATCAAGTGTCTTGAAAAACTCAGAGAATCATATATTTTCTAAAAGTGTAAGTCTCATGTAATCAAAGAGACGGATTTCGAAGTAATTGTGAGAAAAGATGAGATGAAGGATAATCGCAGCAATGACCCACTGAACAGAAGATCCCTCAGATGGTATTAATCAGCCTAGATGCCAGATGTTGGACCCGAACCAAAACCTCAGGCTTTGGACTTCGAATGCGCTCAAAATATTCAAAAAATCGAGAATGTCCAGTTGCCAGATAAAAAAAACGCGAAATTGACATTCTCATTGTTAACTTCAGCCCCATTTCTCGCTTTCAACAAAGGGTCATAAAGTCAATACAAGCAAAAAAACAGAAGTCAGGTAGAAGTAATAGCCACAAGTAAAAAGTGAAGTCAGAAGTGAGTTTTCAACAAAAGCGGTTGTTCCCTGAATTGTCATTCAACTACCCCT
>UZAF01016279.1:71220-93906 GCA_900617895.1 Haemonchus placei | reverse complement strand
ACGGAGCTCAAGTGCATGGCGCAATCCAAAATAAAGCATTTTCAACTTTTTAGGGTAAAATCTTGTAGAGCTCGATGAGCTGAGTTTAATGGTTTTTTTCTCTTTGATTAATTTATTTTGAAGCGATTTATAAATAAAGACGAAAAAGACGCAAACTCGCGGTATCCTCACAAATTTTTGAGTTCCTACGGCGAGTAGTGTACAATCTCTCTAAGTCGGTGACAGAATGTGAATCTTATGCTCACCGTAGCGTACTCCGGTAGGCTTTCATAGTAAAACACTCCACTGAGCAGAGGAAGATTGAGCTCATGATCTTTACGGCGCGAGCGCCTTGCTTTATAGCGAGCTGTGGCCTCACCTCCGCTGGTAGGCATTGCGCTTTTCTGTGTGTGCGCTTGTTCAGGTTGAAAAGTAGATGTCATGTGGATTTTCACATGACATCTACCTTTTACCCTGAGCAATTATGAAGTCGGTTGTTGCCGTCGTTCGCTTACAGTCGAAGAGCTTCTGATACACACTGGTCCGCACTCAAGCTCATACTCAGTCAAAGACTGGGCAATACTTGCAAAGAATAAGGTTAATTCGGAATATAGTTTTCTTCTTCTAGAACCCTTATCAGTTGTCGTACATTACCTTCAGCCATCTACATCTGATCACAGCTCATGCACTTTTCGATCGTCTGGGTCACGCTGTTAAGACGAAAAGCAGAGTAGTCTTGGTCTCATGCTCAAGCTAGCCACGCTTAAACTACCCATCACCCTAGTGTCAGCTCTCTCCTGCCCATATGATGGACGTACCAGTTCCAACGGCTTTTAAGTTGTAAAGCCTTCCATCATGTATAATCGATTGTTGTCACTTCTTTTTACCTACAGTCCACCGTTCACACCTAGTCCTTCGCCCTACTTATATTTGATCTTACTGCATTCACTTTAGTTATCAATTCCGATCAAACGCAAAGTTTCGAGGAATATTAACTCATAGGTTGTCAATATAAACCACGAATATTGTGGGCCTATATGTTCGTTCAACGCCGAACTTTGTCTGCTTCGTGCTGTAGAGCAATGCTGTGGTTAATAAAAACGAGAATCTTTATTGATATACAGCCTCAGTGCAACAAACTATAAATATCCATCAATTGATAGTCATACTTGAAGCTTCATTTTACCGCCGAAAGTCCTAAAACTAGGAAGATAACGGTACTATGGCAGCGGCGAAATAAATTAATTGAGGATTCAGCCAAGAGCTGGATATATGGAGGCTGAGCCACCATCACTGTTGCCCTGGTACACGGGGATTAATTTGAAAAACTAGCATCCATGTCAACAGCTTCAGTGCAAGATCGCAATATATTAGCAATATATTAATTACACCACTAGTGACGCAGTTACAATTGATCGGGTCAAAAATCCTGTCCCGGACTGAGTAATTCATTTAGTTTCGAGATTTGGATTTGATTTTTTTCAAATAGATACAGTCGGATAGCTCAGTTCACGCCGGGCTTCCTCTTTTTTCTACTGAACCTGTCGCCTGCATTCTTCCATTTTCGAAAGCTCTGCTTTGAGGAACAGGAGCATTTGATTCCCAGCGAATTACACACACCCACCAACGCACTTGCGCCCTGCCCGCTATGAGCGTAGTCCTGCTCAAGTCCTGTGTGTTCAAGTAACATACTTCATTCCTCTCTTATTCCAAGTTTTCACGCAAATTACGCTCAATTCACGCACTATCCACTCCCTCCGCCTCCCAATTCCTCTCACGGACGGAATCTTGTTCGCTCACTTTCTATTACCTACCGTCGATGTTTCGAACTTGCCGCCTATACCCGTGCAGAAATTGAACGCTAGAACTTCGAATCAACAATTTTCGTGTACGTCCCGCCTCTCGTGAGCAGGGCCAGTTGCTGCCATTACTGCTCCTATCCTACCGCCTGTATGGGTACCAAATTTGAAGGCTCTAGGTTCACAGGAACAGAAGTTATGAATCTCCGTTAGGAGCCACAGACACACACCCACACACACATACATTAATATAAATAGAAATGTTCAGCACATCTCTTTCAAGTCTTTCACTTCTCTCTTAACACTAATTTACATCGAGGTTTACTTGGTAAGAGACAAGGGCGAAGAAGCTCTGCTGACTGTGCTGACAAGTCATCAATCCAAGAATATCATTGAACTCATAACGCCCGCTACTTTCACTGCTGCAGTTTTAAATTAATCGCATTGTGTTTGATGAGGAACCTTCACGAGAACGCAGTAGCCGTGATTATGTCGGTCCATGAACCATGCGACTACTTATTCGTAAGCCACACATTCAAAAAAAAGTAAATGAAGGAGCCGGAATCTGAGACAGCTCAACGAGCGATAGAATATGACCACAATAGGTCAAAAGAGGCTGTAGAAGAAGGTGAAAAGTAAGGCCAAGTTTCCGAGAGCCAAAGAGGAAAACAAAAAGTAAGATTCGGATTAAGAGTAAATGAAAAGTAAAGCTGAAACGATGGAGTGCGGGAATAACTGAAGTAAAGGGAGAGAACTCGATCGGGGTTGTCGCGAACGGGGAGGAGGTTCTCTTCCACCGGTAAGGGCGCTGGTACTTCGCCTGGCCACGCGGTATAAGGCGGTCCTACTTGAGACCCCCCGATCGCGGAGAGAGCGGGAAGCTGTGTGCTGTAGGTGCGTTGCTATCAGGTGGTGTGGCATCCAGTGCCTTCTCCCCTTTCGTACCTGCGAGCATACTACTCCTGCCTCCCTGCGCGTGCGAGTATATGTGCATATATAAATACCTATGAATAAACTGCTACTATTGTCAATGCGAGTAATGATAGAAAACACGGTGTAAAAGCATTGGTCCGTTACACGGCTATTGCTACAAAACACGAACATAAAGAGTATTACGTTTATCTTCATACAACAAGGAATACGAGTTATGCCTACGGGTCAAGCTCCTACCTCATTAGGGGTCGTCGGCACTCTCTGCCCTCGGGGAAGGAGAGCGACGCGGTGTCCGCAGACGTGTGTCATGCGCGGACCGCTCCTCTCCGCGGCCCCGAGTTCCTTCGCTGACCCGAGGCTCCATGGCGCTCCCAATACTCCCGAGCTGCTGATGACCTCAGCCGTCCGGCGACGGCTGGCAGCTCTATCCTTTCCATCCTCCTGCTCGCACCCTGGAGCCTCTTTTATCTCCTCTTCCTTGGCAGAGTGATCTTGCGAGTGCTTCCGATCCCTTCAGAGTCGAGGTTACACGATGACGATGGTAATGCGAGAATACGAGACACGAAATAGAAAACCGACCGCTCGGCGCGCTGACATGGCATGGAATGGCAAGGTGTTGAGTGCACACTCGGCGCCACGCCCCATGCCACGTGGCAATCGATGACGACGGCGCAATCGATGGTGACAGTGCTGCGCGTCGAATAGTATGTGCGCGGTGCCGTGGCAGCCCAGATGTAATGAAGTCGTGGGCTTCACGACAGGGGTGATAGGCTCTGATAGCTTATACCGTTTCCGAGAACATGAGAACATTGTTTTTTTTTTGAAATGGATGGACGCATTCAAATGGAACATGCACTCAGAAGACAATGCTAGTGACAGCGGCAGATGTAAGAAGAATCTGTAAATGGTACACGAGTAGTGTAAAAAACAAAATGAAATAACATTGGAGAATATGAAGACACTAGGATTCTCGTATTTTTCCTATTCCTTATTTTCTTCTCGTATTTTCGGTAGCTCAAGTAATAATTCAGCGGGTCTACAGGAATTCTATTCAGAAGAAATACAGAAACCTTTCCTGACTCTCCGACCATTATATTTATCAATGAATCACCTTTCCCATCGCAGTACCAGAAGTTGGTTGTAGAGCCGTTGGAGCGCTGCTACTTGAGCTATTTGGATGTTTTGATGTCTGATTCGACAAATCTGTAGTAAGTTAGCGAAGTTTTTGTGATCTCTCAATCGCTAGATAACGGCTTGCATACTAGTAGGAACTGTAAGCGGCACTGCTGGAACTGTAGGATAGGGTGTTGCATCGTCCGAAGACTGTGCACTTGAAATCGCGGATTTTGGAAGAGCAGGCTGAAAAATTCAATATAAAACAATGACAATGTTGGTGTGAGGCAAGATTGACCTGTTGATTCAGCACAGGAGACAATGTTGGGAGTAGAGTAGCAGCCTGAAACAGGTTTGGAATCTTCAGGACAGAATCATTTGCAGAAAACTTTTTTTTGTAGTATAAGGGTTTCTAGATGAAATTGAAACCTAAACGGTTCCTAACCACAGAGAAACGATAGTAACAGTAAGATGATTGGTAAAAGTGGATTCCCAGACTAGACTGTCAACAAGTACGGTTTTGTGTACTGCCTGAGACAATGTTTGCCACAATGCTAACGTTGTGAGACAAATTATTATAATTATTCCACTTTAATTGAAGGGGTAGTGGTGTTCCTGAATGCGTATGTCTTACACAGAGGTTTACGGTGGCTAACAAATGTACACGACAGTGCTTAAAGGTTCGGTTCATGATAGTTTCGAGCATCCAGATTGAGACGAAATTGGTGAAGGGTGAGATTAGGGCGATGGTGAGAAAGAATGCAAGAGCCGGCGCTACCAGTGAAATGAAAAGCTTCAAAAAAGTAGAAAAGAGAAAAAATCGGGTTGCGCGAGAGTTAGATGATAAATTACTGTGGAAGTGGCATTGGGACGAGCTGTGTAGTGTGTCTCATTGAGTACAGCTGGTCACAGTAAGCAAAAATGTCTTTTGCTTTTACCATACATCAGCACTGATTTTGCTATCAACGGATCCCATGTCAACGCGTGGGTCCTGTCCGCTTAGCGTATTTTCTATGGTCTCGTCAACTCGTCGGGATCTCGACCGCCTACGCGCGTTTAACTGGCCGGTATTCAGGACCCCTATTCAACCCAATACAGCCCGTTTTTTGACATAATGGTGAGCGTCTTTTGTGCTACGCTTGTAGGCCACAGCCTATCTTAGGAAGTGATTTCAGACACCATCTTGAAGTTAACTGTGCCTTCTAATACTCTCACACGAGTCACACAAGGAGTAAAGTACCAGTCAATGAACCCTGAAGGGATGGAAGATGTGTTTGGCTGGCTCAAGATAAATTATTAAAGGCACAATTCTCGACAAAAAAGGCTTTTGAAGGCACAGTTCACGATGAAAATGGTTTCTGAATTCACCCCTTAGGAATACCCAGTGGCCCCAAGGGTAACAGGAAGGACCCTCTCGTGCCCGAAAACTCAACAGTTAGGGTACAGTGGAAGCCCCATACCGGATCGCCCGGACTTGTCTCCCCAAGATCGATGTCACTTCAGACGAGTGTCGAGACAACGCAGATTCAACTATTAGTTCTAGGACCCACACAATATCCGCTGATCGCCGAGTAATGAGACAATATTTTCCTCCCATTCTTTTTTCCTCTGTCATTTTTTTTTTGCAGCCGCGATCCCCTATTCAATTTCCTACTCCCAGAAGCTGAAAAAGATGAGCTACTCCTGCTACTAGGATTTTTGTTTACTTATGCTTATAAGTGAATGAATTTTCGCTTACCATTGTCTGTTATTCGCACCAGGACCCACACTTACGCAGCGAGACACATTGTATAGCAAACGCCCCATTCTTCTTCATTTTTGGTGTCATTTTCGTTCGGCCCCCTTTTTAATGATTTTTCGAGGCTTTTTTCCATTTTATCTTATCTTATCTAATCTTATCTTCTATTTTTCGTCATAAACTAAATTACCCAAAATTTTTGTGAATTGTGCCTTTAAAATATCACCGTGGGATGAATCTGTGTTTCACCCGAAAACCATATAAGGCGCTGCGACGTCGGAAAACGAATTAAATAGGTAAATTATGACTTAGATAGGTAGATCATAAGGGCTCAAAGTTGGTATCTGCCGAATGTCACGCGTGACGAATTAGTTCCAACGGCGTCCTAGATCTGCGCCATTCACCAGGGAACTCATTAGGAAGTCCAAGTAACTTGTTATGACCCATCGCGGCAGTGGAGTGTAGTGGAACGAAGCAGTCTTGGACAATCTGGTTTGATGTAGTCAGCTCATTGCGCAATGGCAACAATTGAGGACTCGTTCGAATACCCCTTCCATGTCATTTTCGTCATGATGCTCTCGTACAACTTGTAGATATTTTCACTGTTATATTGAGTTTAGTGTTTTCTTAAACTCTTCACGAGATTTGTAAATAAGCCCTATGAGCTGGCATTTCGGCGAAATCGCCTTCTTAAGAGCCTGGAAGGATCATAACGATCTGTGACTATCCGATCAAACGTGTCCACCGACCTACTGCAGTTCGAGATAACAAGGGCACCCAAGTGACTGGAAGAGAACCACTCGCGTGGCTTTGTGGATTCTTCGCAAACACTAAGCAAGTAATGGTACCAACCGACCACAGTCAGTTGGGGTATGTCCTCACTCAAAGTCTACGCGGAAAGGCCAATTTTTTATAGTGTCGAAGCTCCCGCGCGATTTCAAGATATTCTTCTCTCGATTTATTTTTGGATTGGTGACTATTACACAGAATGCGACGAGTATTCGACGCGCACACAATTGCGACTCCTGTGCAACAATCTCACCTCCTCGGGGACCTCAAAAACGCCTCCGTTATGCTTTTGAATTCGGTGACTCACTAGCGCAGTAAAGTCCTTCAATCGTCTCATATGTGCTACTCATCCTCGCGTAGAATGGTCCTGCCGTTTCGCAATATACTCATCATCACAGTCACTGCAAGAAATTTTGTAGGCAACCCCAAACATATTACGATCACCCTCCCTAACAGCTGGNACCACACAATTTGAGCTTGTTCATGGGCAATCGCATAGCCTGTTCCAAACCAGGCGCGTATTCTGATTGAAGGGTGGCACGTTTATGATGGCAACTGAAATTTCCAATCCCGATCTCTTTCGACACTCTCTAAAGAATCATCAGAAGTGAATGGCAGTACAGATGTAACTACTCTTTTACTCGAAATATTACCATGTGCAAGAATCACACCGCCAGAAGAAGCTCTACGTATCACCTGTCACCCGCATAACGTTCGTCTCATTGATCGTCGACTTCCTCGAGCGGGCGTTAGTAACGTCTCCATTGGACTCTGTCACGAGTCAGAGTGGTCCAGTGAATCGTCATTGCTTCAGGGACACAAAGTTCAACATTCTTTCCATTCAGAGCTTTCATGAAGAATTCTGACCACCTCGTTGGCGGCCGCCCTGAAGGTCGTTTGATGTCTCGAGGGATCCAGTTAGTAACCACTCTGATCCAACGGTCATCACTATATCGCATAACGTGTCCGGCCCACCTGATCTTCGGTTTCTTGGAGTAATCAGCAGCATCCGTGATTTTCGTTCGTTGATGGAGCTTGGAACCCCGGATTCCATTCTGCACTTGCGTGTATAAGAGAATTCCGGGCATCGCCCATTCCAAACCGCGTTGAGCAACGCTGACAGCATGCCCATCCTGCTTTCGTATAGTCCAAGTCTCGAGGCGTACGTCAAAGCAGAAAGGACAGCAGTGTCGAAAAGGTGAGCGCAGAGCCGGATGTTTTTGTCTTCTTCACTACTCCCTCGATATTTTTAAATGCTCCCCACGCAACGCGTTTCCTTCTGCACAACTTTGGAGCTAGGTCGTTCATCATGTTGACTTCTCGACCTAGATACACATAGCTAGAGCATTCTAAGATTCGTTCCGCTTAACCTGAAGATAGCATCAGGTACCAATCCGTTTTTCATGAATATCGTCCTCAATAAGTTCAGTCTCAAGCCGATCTTTTCACAAGCATTGTCGAACTCAGCCAGTATTCATTTTGCCTTTGCCTAAAAATTCCCATTCGAGGTGACGAGTCGTCTTCTTGAGAGCAGCACTGAAAAGTTTGGGCGAAACGGTGTCGCCCTGCCGGACACCTCTGCTCACGTTGATAATGACTTCCTTGTAGAATGGTGAAATCCTGGTCGTGAAATTGTCACAAGGCTCAAGAAGCATCTTATATATTGAGTAGGAGCACCCTGGTTACCCCCTCCTTCAGTTACCGCTTCTGTCTCAACGGCTTTCTTCAAATCGATGAACGTAAGACATAGCGGCATTTTGTACTCTCGCGATACTTCAATGAGTCTTATAAGAGTGTGGATATGATCGACTGTGCTGAAGCCTCTCCGAAACCCTCCTTGCTCGTATGGCTGTCCTCCATATAATATTCTGCCAATCCTGTTTAGAATGATGCGAGTGAAAAGTTTATAGATTACAGACAGCAGGCAGATCGGGCGATGATTGCCAATATCGTCTGGATCTCCCTTTTAATGCAGCAACACAGTCTTGCTAGTTTCCCACGACGTGGGCACTTTGCATTCCGACAGGTACTGTGTGAGGAACCTAGTCAGAGTTCTAACGATGGCTGGTGCAAGACTCTTCTGGTGTTCTGGTTTGATCCTATCGGGGCCGGGCGCTGTACAGTTCTTCATCGACGTGATGGCATGTCGTATTTCGGAAGGGAGCTAATCGTCTCGCCTAAGATGGAGGGTAGGCAGGTAGTCGTGGCTGTCGAAGAGATCCGAGTTCTACGTATAGTTGAAAAATTGTAGTAGCCATTCACCCATGCTATATCGCGTGCCATTTCAAGCGACACTTTTCGCTCATCCTCTCCAGTGTGAACCTTCTTAGCAGTGCGGCACATATTGCTAAAAGCCGCTCGGACTATGTAGAAAGGATGAGCTGAGTAATGATGGACAGTGATGTTCCTACTGCTGGGCTTGCTGCATCGCCCTGTAACTTCACTTTAACGCTTAAGAAAGGATGCCACTTTAGGGTCGGTTTTTCTCGTGTTGGCTTGATGTGCTGTGATCGTGAGTTTAGTACGACAAAATAAACATGTACTTCTTCCTGTGTCGCACAGACTATGAAGCATTTATCGATATACTCGCAGTAAACTAAGAGCAGGTATGCCTCAATCTTGGCCATAAATCACATGGTCAAAACAGGCGCCAATCGCTGTCCCATAGTCAAGCCTAAAGTCTGTGCAAAACTCCTCCCCACTTGAAAATGTTGCGGCCGCGTGCGTTTTATTTTCGCTACTTTTACGAAGCCTTCTTTCTCATAGAGATGGCAGATTTTCTCGCTTTCTTTGCCACCGATGCATCATTAACAAGAAGGGCTTTCACTTCCGACTCAGAAAGAAAACCTAGGAATTATCGGAGATTGACGTGAATTGTGCCTCTGATGGGAGACGAGGGCAAGCGGGTATCGGTGGTGGAAGGGATTAAGAGCACGATATCCGTGAAGCACAAGTACGGGATCGAGTCGTATACTTGTGCTTTACGGGTACCGCTTTTCTTCGGAAGGATACGATATTCAATCCATATCTTTGATGTTGAACAGTTCCATTTCAGAGGTCCACATCCCATTCGATTCCCTTTAGATTCGTAATGGCGGTTCGAATGCGTGCGTGGGCTACACAATAAATTGCTGTGGCCAAGTACAAGTCAGCGATTTCATCCTCCCTGAGCAGCCTAATACCGCTTGACTGACCCAGAGGTATAGCAAGCTTGTTTCGTCTGAACTTTGACACGCAACTCGCCACCCTTATAAGATAATTTTTACTTCGTTTCACTTCCTTTTCAGTAACAAAGGAAGGATCTCTAGTCGAAGTGGCCATTTGAAATGAAACCTATGCTGATAGCCGCATTTTTTGATGCTGATTCCAAATCTGCATTTAAAATCTGCCAAACGATTCTCTGAACAAAGTTATGAAGGTGGTCTCCAAAGAACGCTCAACAGAGGCAAACTCAAAAGATCGTTGCTGGTAGTCCAGCAGTGGCGGCTCGGAGTAGAGGTATTCGAGACGCTTTACAGGCATGGGACCAAGGATCGGGTTTGGTTTGTGACGGCGTTTTTGCATCTTACAAGACTTTTTCCTCTGAATCGTAAAAATCTTATTATGTTAGTTTTACCGAATTCAGCGACTTTTTAGTTGCTGGAGATGGTACTTAATTAAACGGTCCGTCATCTAATCCAACTTCACTGTATGATAACCTTTACCTATTGTAAGCAGTTGTGATAGTCTAACACGGATTGTTTAAAACAAAAAACAAAGAAGTTTTTTACAATGAGCGCAACGAATTGAAAAAAAATGCACCGCAGGCTGTTCCTTCGCAAGCACTTACTACACCAGATGGAAAGCAGTACTGTGTAGCTGTCTCAAAATCACATGGATCTGTGCTTGGAAAGCCGGCAGCGTGCCATGAATAAGAAAGAAACCTTCTTGAACCGAGGAGCGCAGAATTGAATATACACAATTGACAGTAATTTCCTTGTAGGGGCGCGTTCGACATCACGGATACGAGGTTCTTCCAGAGGTGGGACACTACCAACTCTTGGCAGAAAATACTCCTTGTTCTTTGATGTTACATACATCTATATATACCACACTTTGCCGCGCTTGCCACGTGTCATAACTAACCTTTGTCGAAAACTGACCACAACCCCTACCTTTTCCAAAATCTATTTGATGTTTTGCGCAATGGAAGACGGAACTGATTCACCTCGAGCATTCAAAAAGTCGCCGAAGGCGGTAAAACTGACATAAGATTTTTACAAGCCTTGGGAAAGAGCCATGCAAAATGCAGACACGGCATCTCCCATCGAACCCGATCCTTGGCTCCATGCCTATGAAGTGTCTCGAATACCTCTACTCCGAGCCGCCAGTGCTGGACTACCGGCGACTATGTCTTTTGTGCTTGCTCCTGTTGAGCGCTCTCCGCAGACCACCTCCATAACTCCGTCAGAGAATCGTTCGGCAGAATTTAAATGCAGATTTAAATCAGCATCAAAAAATACGTCTAGCAGTGCAGGTCTCATTCCGAATGGCCACTTCGACTTGAGATCCTTGGCTTGTAAGAAGGAGAAGAAGAAGCACAAGTTAAAAAAAAAGAAAGCAGGGAAAGCTTATAATCCTACTATCTCTCTTATGTCTCTCATTTATAAAGCAGAAACTTGGTGTGTTGGTATGTCGGTTTGTAGGTTTGTCGGTCTCTTCGCAAAACTTATGATTACGATAAAGGTACTGATATGGAAAACCTAGCCCCATCCAACATTTTCTTCTTATATGCAAAGAAGTAACTTGGTGGGTTGGCTAATGGAGCGAGTGTTGCGGAAGGTAGCGAGTGTGGAGTGTAGCGAGTACTTCGACACCGTGATTTCGATTGACACTGGAATGGTGTCTTGTTCACCTATACAGAATTTGGGATAGAGCTACTCTATTAACTGCTCTTTCTCCATTCTCTACCCTTCTAATTTCAGGTTAACAACCCGCAGTGAAATTCCGCCCTATCACGAGGCCAATAAAAGTGATTGACTGTCCCGAAACTTTCTTTTGAATTTATTTGGCACATGAACATATTTGACACCACATATTGAGTTCTAATGGTTCTGTTTCTGCTGAGCTCCCCCTCACCAATATTTCCCTCTTCAGCATTTCTGTGAAGAGAAATATCATTTGCACAGGATCTCTTATCACTATTGATGGATGAGCTCCTTCTTTGTTAGCATCGCTCGCTCAACGCCTTCTTTATGACTGACCAACCTGATTAGTCAGCCGAAAGATTTCGAATGGTAGCTAAATATTATTGTCATCAACTGTCGATAATATCAGTATCAAAGTACGCCCGATTCCCATATTTTGGTGGTCGTATAAGTTCCGCAACTGATATTTGAAAGAAGAAAAAGCTGATACTTCAACGAGTCACAAACATCCTACTATATAGAATTCGCTAGGTGTGTCCGTTGGTTTGTCGGTGTGTTTGGGTGTGTCGGTGTGTGTGTCTGACCGGAAATTCATAACTCCTGTCTCCATGGACCTAGAGCGTTCAAACCTGGTAGGAGTACGAGGTGTTTCGACGGTTAGGTGGTAGAATGCTTGATAGGATATTTATCTCAATATTTATTGGGTCAAAGTCGTAAACACAATTCGTACCATTACAAAGTCAACTAGTCTGAAGATTGTGCAACCTTGTTTGTCTCGTTTTGGAATTGGTGGTGGGTCCGACAGGCGGCAAGTTGGGGTGTTCAGCTTATTTCCTTCGAATTGTTGTACCGTACCGCTCTTGTTTATTGTCCATTGGACGTTCTTGCTATTGGATTGTTGGAGAGCGGAGACTGCTTGAGAGAGCCGCCGGGAGCAGAGCCGAGAGCTCCGAGCCCGAGAGCTGTCAAGAACTGGAAATGACAAGAAGTGCCGGACTGCCACAAACCGGGCCTTTTATACCCAAAAAAATGGGCGGTTTATATACTGGCCCCGGTGGGCGGGCATTTGGTCTTTGGTATGGGAACCTTACGAAATTCCAGCAAGTTTGTACTTTGGCGTAGGAACAGGCGAAGTTTCCGCAACTTTGGCGCCTCGCTGGAAGTAATGATTGATTGATGAAGATGCTCATGTGCTTCCTCGTAATCATGACGAAGAGTCATGACACGAGGGGCAGGATGGAACGGGTGGCAGGATCGTACTCCGCTCGAAGAGCGCGAGACNAGGAACAGGCGAAGTTTCCGCAACTTTGGCGCCTCGCTGGAAGTAATGATTGATTGATGAAGGTGCTCATGTGCTTCCTCGTAATCATGACGAAGAGTCATGACACGAGGGGCAGGATGGAACGGGTGGCAGGATCGTACTCCGCTCGAAGAGCGCGAGACGTGCGCGATAGAAATTTCAGGCCGCAAATTCACAACTCCTGTCCCTGTGGACCCAGAGCATTTAAACTTGATAGGAGAACGGAGGGCAGGATGGGAACATGTATGGTTGATGGCAGGACCACACTTCGCTCACAAGGGGCGGGGTATTGCCCCGAAATTATCAATTTGGCCCTAGGGCGTTCAAATTAGACAGGAGAGCAGGCGGCAGGATCGGAACACTTATCGTAGGTGGGAGGACCGGACCCAGCTCATAGAAGGCAAGGTTTGCGGCAAAATTTTCAGTTTGGCTCTAAGGCATTCAAAACTTGGTAGGAGGCAGGCGGCGGTAACGAAACACTTATGGTGAAAGTAGGGCCATGCTCTACCCCACGGGACGCGGTTTCCGCGAATTAACTGTCTGAATCTGTCTGTCTTACTCCTGACCCCGTGGATTCGGAGAACAAAATCAATAGGAGGAGGCAGGATGGAAACACTGACAAAAGAAGAGACCACTCGTCAGTTAAATCCTAGCGCCTTTGTTATTTAAGATCTAGCTCTGGCTTTTTGATATGTTCCATTCGACAAGAAGGGCAAGTGGTGTAATTGTGAGGAGATGAATTTGGCCCACTTCCTGCTATTGGATTACGACCGCTACCCAGCAAAGTTTTAGATTCAGTGAAAAATCACGGTTCCCTCTGCTTTGATATCATTCTTGGCAGAACTTTTCGGCCGCTAATAATGTTGGATCCTCATTTAATGCTGTATCCGTAAAAAATAGCTACTTCTCCAAAGACATTCGATAATCTATACTCTAGCTCAATGAAACGGCGAAATAGCCTACAAAAAAAGGGGAAAGAATCTTATTGATTCAATTTTTTCGGGCGAAGTACCTTTGCCTCAAGAAGGTGGGGAGCCCGACGTCAGCTGGGCGATCCGACTGGTTGACATATAAAGATTTATTTTGTGTTGATTTGCCGGTTTGTGTGTTTGTCGGTCGCAAGATATCATGATTACGATAAGTGCAGTGATATGGGAAATTCAGTTCTATCCTACATTTCCTTCCTATATTAAAGCAGTAACTTGGCGTTGGGTAGGGTAATGGAGTAGAGTGAGTACTGTGGAATGAAGTGAGTAATGGGGGTGAAGTGGGTGTTTAAAACAGTGACTTCTGTCTGTGCTGGTATCGTCCTATGTATGTTTATACAAAAATGAGTCAAATGAATATATTTGCGATTTGTATCCCATCCCAGCTTTCTCCATGAGGTAATCAACCCCATCCCGGCGCTCCTCCTCCCTCACGCATAGGTAAAAACTGTACTCTTCCGCCTTGAATCACTCGAAGTACAGGTAAGATCGGCTTCCCCTTCTTCTCTGCTTCCCCCTGCCCCTAACTACATTTTCTAATTACTTTGTAAAAGTAAGAAATGAGTCCCGGCGTAAGCCGAGCGTTTCGACTGGCATATGTATAAAGCGCTAATGTCTGTGTGTCCGTGTGTGTGCGTGTCTGTATGAGAATATGTGTCCGACCGAAAATTCACAAATCCTGCCCCAATTGACCTAAAGCGTCCAGACCTGGTAGGAACACAGGCGGGCAAGACGAAACACTCATGGTGGTTGGCAGGACAGACTTTGCTCACGGTATGGGGTCTGTGGGCGAAATAAATGTTTAAGCACAAGTCATAACCCCTATTTTCGTGGACTTGGATAGTTCAAAATTGGTAGGGGTAGAGGAGACAAGATTGGATCACGGACGACATGAAAGGAACGCTGACGACAGAAGAGGCCTTATATAGCAAGAACCACTCACCAACTTAATCCTAACGTCTTAGTTTTTCACGGTCCAGCTTTCTCTCTTTAATATGATTCATTTGACAAGAAATGTAAGCGCAATGATAGGGACAGATTAGGGGTAATTGATTACGAGGAAACGAAAATTGGTCCTTCTCTAGACACTACGATCGCTACCTAACGACGTTTGCGACTCAGTAAAGTATTACGGCTTCTCTTGCCTTCGATATCATTTTTGACAAAACTTATCAGACCACAAGAAATCTTGGATTCTCATTTAATGAGGGGTCTGTAAAAATCAAGCTCCATTGATGAAGTTATTTGATAATGATGTTATTTCGACTCGACAACATTTGTGAATACCATTCACGGCTTTGGTCGCCTACCAGTAGAACGTTCAATGGGTTATTATTTTTAAGATGAACAGATTGATTCTGATCATAGACACAAGTATCGGCTCATTCTGAATATCACTTGCATGCTCTATTAGTATTCCATCGAATTTCTCTCGAAAAGTATCATTTATTTTAAATAAGGAGGGGTATTGCCGATCGTTACAACCCTGTAGCAAGAAGGAGGAAAGCCCGGAATTAGTCTGCCGGCGACCCATCTGGATACACATGATCGGTAAGGAGTCAAGTTTACAGTTGACTAGGAAGGGGGCATGCGTGTTGCTGTTACGTGTTGCTCGACGGCTTGCGAGTAAAAACCATGGTAAAAACCATATTATGTCGCAATTTCATAAACTTTTGTTACCCAACCGCACATTATGTCATGGGGTTGCATTATGTCATTGATTTAGCTTACAGCATAATCGTCAACCTACCGATTGTGCACTGGCTGAGCTCGCTGTCTCAGATTTTGGCAACTCTGAAAGTTATTAACTTCTACACATATTGCCCATTGCAAAATCTATTTGTTAAAGAATGAATTTCGGTTTTTCGGCAAATTCGCGCTGACAGCACTCATTGAAGATATACCACCTTTCAGGGCCGCGTCCTGAAAAAGCCTCACTTCGTTTAAGATAGATAGATCTTCCATGGGCAGTTAAAAAGTTGCCACCTTTTTTACTTCAGTGTATGGCGGAGGTGCTTCCAGAGATAAAGGCATCGGCCGAATTTTCTTAAGAATATATGGATTAGCTGACTATTTACATGTCTGTTCGATGGGATTTTTCCGTATTTATGATGATCATAGTCGTGTTGAAAAGCCTATGCATGCTCAAAAAAGGTAGGTGTGCCCTAAGCAATAGNACTCATTCTCCGGTAATTTCACAGTTGAGATGAATATTGATTTGTGATATGTTTGAACAAGTTGTAACTACAGCAGGTGCTGAGGGGATACACTGCAGCATTTTTGATACTGAGTTCGATTTTCTCTATCTACCTTCTGCCGTACAAACGGTACTGCGACCTGTTGATTGAAACTATAATCACGAGTTTTGACTGAAATCTCTACTGTATAACTTGGTAAGCGTGCCTGTTGATTTGTAGATGTGTTTGTTCGTTTGTGTTGTGTGTGTCTGCTTATTGACGTGTTCTTGAGAGGAATTTCATAACTATTAGCCTACTAGACTATTGACAGAAAGTGATACCACTTGATCGGATCTAATATGGAGCCCTAGAAGGCAGGTGCCTTGAGGCCCGTTACGCCTTTCTGATTGGTAGCGAAAACCTGACACATTTGTATGTTATATGAGACGTAAAGTAACAGTAGATGGTTGATGAAAGTTCGATAATAACTGATAGGGAACCATAATGTTACAAAGATTCGGTTTCTCTTTCTTTCTGGCGACAGCGAAGCTTTGATACCCTGGTGGATGTAAAGGGACCGTTGATGCTAGGTGACAGGGTTTGATAACCATTGATAGCGGCTGTTAGCGTGCCATAGATTGCAAGAACTGCTGGGCTATGTGCTTCACGATGACACTTGTACCTTCGTGGTGATATGGCACAAGGATAGCTGGTGGCGAACACGGATAAAAAGCAATGAGGGTTGATAGGGAGCAGTAGGAAGCAAGGGCCACGGGGTATGGAATATCCCTCGCACTAACAGTGGTACCTTGGCACTTTGATGAATGATATGGAGAGTGCTGCGATCTTGTTGAGAAGGACTGGAAACAAATGACTGATAAGCTATAGAGGATAAGAGTTACTATATCTGTAGCGGTCTACGTACTGGTAGAAAAATCTTAACATCTCGGTGGAATTTGTGGTGAAGAAAAGAGCTGATAACAGGCGAGAGTTGCGACACGAAGCTACATATGACGAAAGCCACTGAATCGATGGCGCCTTCATAAATAGTGTAGGATTGACAGAATTGGCAGTAAAGTAATATTCGTTGGAATCGTAGATGGCTTTTGAGAAGGGCCAACTGCTGATTTTCATGTATCTATTCCTCTTGTCGCATGACAGGGGAACACTCCTACTTCCGCGCCTGATATAGGATATGTTGATAAAGATCGACAAGGAACAGTAGGCTATTTGTTTCTAACCCCCTTGGTACAAACGATGTAGCCTTGACCTCTTGATATTCTTTATAACATAAAACGTTATGATACAGCAGGTTGATGAAACCTGAGTGAAAATGGCGGTGTAAGGACCGATGAAAGTGGTAAGATAAACACGGTCCTTCTTCGCTCTTAATTAGATTGAGACGACCTCTCGAGGTCTGCCACTTGATGAGGGACAACTTATCCCCTTTGTATCGTTATCAGTTGCAACGAAACCCATCCAACCACCACTGATTTGAGAGTATTGGCCAGTACACATATACATCCTTTCTTTATATATTCGCCAAGTGTGTCTGTTGGTTTTCAGCGTATTTTTATGTGCGTGTGTCGGTGTGTTTGACCGGAAATTCATAACTCCTGTTCCCATGTATGTGAAGCTTTGGTATGTGTACAGGCGGTAGGATGTGAACACTCATGGCAGGTAGCAAAGCCGGGCTCCTCCCATAGGGGGCGGGGTTAACGCGACATAAACGTTTGCTGGAAAATTCCTAACTTCTATTGGATAGTTCAAAATTATTATAGAAGGATTAGAGGAGACAGGATGGGAGCACTGACGGCAGAAGAGAGGCCTTATAGAGCAAGAACCACCCACCAATTGAATCCTAACGCCTTCGTTATTTACAATATAGCTTTGACTGATTGATGTTTTATTCGACAAAAAGGGTAAGTGCACAGATGGTGACCGATTATGAAATTTGGTTCTCTTCTTGCTTACGACCGCTACCCAGCGAAGTTTGCGATACAATGAAGGATCACGGTCTCCCTCTGCTTTGATATCATTCATGGCAGAACTTATCCCACCGCTAATAATCTTGGATTCTCATTTAGTGCATCATTAAATGAGGAATCCGATGAGGAAATGAGCTACATTCATAACGGCGTTTGACAATGGGTCATTATTGAACAGCGACAGATCGAGACTTCTAATCAAAGGCATGGACATTGGTACATTTTGAATGTCGATTGCATGATCTTTTGCTGCTCTATCGAATTCCGAAGTTCCGAAAAGTATCATTCGTTACAAAGAAGGAGTGTGCTGTTTGCCGTTTATCATAGTTCTTTCATAAGAGGGAGGGAAGCCCGGCGTTTGCCGAGCGGTCCGACTGTCTCTCTATATAAAGCGGTAACTTGGTGTGTCTGTTTGCATGCCCGTTTGTGCGTTCTTTTAAAACACGTAGGCACGATGAATAGTATGAATGTCGCGTGAGCGTGGTGGGGAGACAGTTATGGAATGGGAAGTCAACCGATACTGTTCATATCGGTTTTCTAACAAGTCGTAAGTAAGCGGTAGTGGGCATGTGGTGCACGCATTAGCGTGCGTAGCCCAACTGGTAAGATTTGAAATAGCAGACGGCCTTGGAGAATTCGCATCAGCTTAACGCGAAGATGATTAAGTTCCTTAGCTACAGGAAGTGTGCAGAGATAATTGTGGATTGTGTATGCGAATGTCGTCTGAAGAATGCTTGAGTTTAATATCTGGGCTACATGACAGTAGCACTGACCAGGCTGAGCAGGCCCGAAAAACACGGCACGAAGTGGATGGAGAGAGCCCAGTGGTGTAACCTGCTAAAAGAGCTGCTCCAGGAGATTCAAAGGCGGATTATAAGGAGTAGTGGTAAGACCCACAATCTTTTACGGCGGCGTAGGTGCTGGTCCCAAGAAAAATTCACGTGAGGCCACTTCACTCAGCCGAAATGGGGATGTTGAGCTAGGCCTGCAGACGAAAGGACTGGACCGGTCCAAGAAAGATGACGTCAGTACGGCAATACTAAGGCCATGTTCCGCTGAAAGTAGGAGAGCAGCGCCAGTGATCTTATAGTCAAGCGCTGAGAAGGCTATCGGATCAAATTAGAAAGACAGTAGAGATTGAAATTCAAGAGAAGTGTTTGCGATGGGATTCAAAGACAATCTGGCCCGAGACTAAGGAAGACCCCGCCGAAGTCAAGAGGATGACAGAAGCTTCAGTTAGAATAAAATGGAGACAGAGGGTTCTGCGACTAGTCCTGGAAAGAGAAGAAAGAAGATTGGGTCTACAGGCATTCTTCTGTGATTGATGAACGGAACTAGTCAACAGCAGGAGTCCTACAACAGAAGGGTTGGATGTTGGATGTACACAAGCTTGTGAATAAATTTGCATATCGTGTTCATGTTCATATTGTTGTTGATTTGACCATGTCATCTATTGAATGCAAACTGTTGTGCAGACGTTTAGTTTCCTTTAAAATTGTGCCTTAGAGATGCATGTGACAATCAGGAATTTTTAATTGGAGTGCTTGATTTCTGAGTAAGATTAACTATTCATCTTATCTTGTCTGAAGCACAATAAAATCTATGAAGGAAGCGCTACAACCAATGACTACCTCCATCTCTCCTTTCGGTAACTCTTTGCCGGCTTTTTCTTTGCCGTATCCTTTTACATCAAGTTCCAGCTGTTTCACTTTTGAGGGTAAATGGCGATTTGAATTGTGACGGCTGAAGGAGAAGGCTTGTTATATATTGCTGTGTTTTCGAAATGAGGTCGTAAGAAATGAATAGTGTATCAAAGGCGAAGTGAAAGGAACACTAAAATTCGTATGAGGTATTTATTCGTCGGTTTATAATGAACGCCGCAATACCTTATTTGAAGCTCGGGTCAGTATCCCTCGCGAAGATTTTCAGTATAAGCAATCAAGACGGTCACCTACCCTTCCGGAGCCTTTACTGCGCTTGCTGGGCAGAAATCTGATCCCAAACCTTTGCCTTTTATTGTGTGTACTTGTGAGCAAATCGAAATTGCTTGATCACCCAAATTATGTATGTAGCACACACGTTACAGTTCTGTACTATGTATCCAGGTAATGTGTGATCACTTCCCCAGTGACAAGGCTCTCCTCTCGTCGCAATGCGTGGTATGGCGTCTACTCGAACACAATAAAAACATGACACTTCCATAACGCGTTTTCCAAGGCTGTGGAAAAGCTTTTTCGCTTCAGTACCGTTTCCGAGCGCGATATGATACACCTGGGATGCATATGAAAAGCGCTGTGGTCAGCTATGCAGAACATGGATGATCATTTTGTGCCTTGAAAGCAACTCCAGAGATGAGGTGTGGAGGTTGTCTATGCTTCAAAGCTCCTCTTTTTGCAAGAATACTATTTCATCCAATCCTCGATTCCTCCCTCACCTTTGAAAATCAATTCATCCAAAAAGAAAACGCGTCGTTGGGCTACCACTGTGCGGTCGTTAAAACGTAATATTGGTAGCTATGTGATCAACTGGTGCTGTTTCGCGGTTCACCATGCTCAATAGAGCTTGGATGGACCTAAACATTTACTGAAGTTCCAATGAGAGCATCATAGAATCACCGAATCGAGAGGGGTATTGTTAGGGGGTTTGTTTTGCATTATTCCTCTGCTCTCCTCCTTGGACACTTAAATAAATAGAAAAGTTAAAGTAGTACTCGCTGGCTTGGATAGTTCAGAAGCGGAAAATTTAAAAGTTTTCTCGATAGAAGTGCGCAAACGTTCAAGAACCAGAGTCTGAAACCTTTCTTCATTGCAAGTTGACCTCCCGATTCCGAAGGTTTTTCTGTTTTATCAGCAAAATTGATATGAATCTAATGCACCTTTGTTCTGAGTCTTTTCTATCTTTCGACATTATTTGAGAAGCTCAGATTCCGACTTTACGAACCCCGCTTTCTGTTACATATGTTGACTAATGGGTTGACTGGTGGGAGGCTGATCTCAACAAAGGTTATCTTGGAAATGAAACTTGTGCTCAAAATTTTTGTCCATTCGTGCTTCACCATTTTGTCTTTTATCAGGTTCGCTTGGCTTACGCAGGACTCCCCTTTACCCTTTAATAAGATCAGGATGCAGCCTCGATCCTTCATTTCTCTTTTTGGTACAAATAATTTATTTCTGGCCACAATTCCTGAGGAGGAATTTCTTCAATTACGCTAAAGATTACGCCAAAACCATAAATTCAAGAAAGGTGCTTAGAAATGCTGACAAAGTTCGTCAGCTTCAGAAGACCTGGTAGCCTACAAAAGTTGCAAGACTGCTGTTGCAAGCAAAGAATGAGGAACTTCACGGCTTGTACAAGAAGCTCAACCATTGAGAAGTAGAAAACCGTCCGCGGTCACTTGAGAAATCAGAGTGGGGCTGTAAAAGACAGCGATGGTGCGATTCCGAGGAAGCCATATGATGTCAAACGCAGGTGAAGAGATTACTGAGTGGCTCTCATTCGAAGAAAGCTTCCCTGAGAACAGGTACCAGGTGGAGGCGACGACTGACATCATCGCACTCTGGACAGAGGGTGGAGTTTGTCGAGCAGTAATTATGATGACGGTTGGGAAAGCAACTGCCTTGGTGCACCTATCGTAACGGTTAGACCGTTGGAGAGCACCAATTCAATGGCTCACAAGATTCTCACACGCGAGATTACTGAACGAAGGATGCGACATGTCCAGAAAAGTAGTGCTATCGTTCCCATTTGGAGCAACCTACCAGAAGGAAACAGGACGAAGTGTTCCATTTACAGAAGGAATAGGTTGATCGATCTAAAAAGAGCGATTCGGATTCGTGCCAGAATGGTTTGAAACGAATGATGTCTTTATAGCCAGGTAAATTAAGGAGTAGTCCCGACAAAGGCGCAGACCTTGCTCGCTTGCCTCCTCGATTCGGAGATGGCTTTCTACCGCTTCCCCGAAAAGTTTCCTGGTCTCCCTTATTAAGGGGATGCACAGTCGGTACAAAGCAATTATAAGTACTGCTCATGGCCTAACAAAGCCTGAACGTCACAGTTCGGGTACACCGAAGATCAGCTGACAGTCGGTGCCTCTTTCTGATTACAACTGATGTCACCCCGATCCTGTCGACGGTGCTTTAGGACACTCATTGGAAGGGTGTATCAGGCAATGGGGCCCTCATATCCTTACTTCAAGGCACATTTCGCGATAATTTTGGGGTACCCTTTCAAAGTCGAAAAGCAAATCTATTGGTTGAAGGTAGTGCATCGGTAGCAAAGAAAGCGAGAAAATTCGCAGAGTTCGTGAGAAAGATGGCTCCTTAAAGGAAGTGAAATAGAAGTTCCACGAGATACCATGGAGGAAATGGCATGGAGGGGTATTCGCACGAGATTTCAACTGTTGCAATTACGCACGCTTGACTATATCAAGCCAATATTGTTCAAAACTGTCTTCCACTGTCGCCATAGATCATGTCAATTTGTTTGAACTCCCAATACTGCTTCCTTTGTAAACTGCGCAGCCTCTACAACGCCGTTGAAACTTGTCTGCTGTGGGAATTGCATTCACATGGTACAATGCCTGGCCCCTTATTGTGCTCTAACCAGAACGTTTCTCGACCTGATATTGGCACATATGGTATCACTAGAGACCCCGAAGTCATACTCGGGAAGAACATATCGTGAACTGTGGCTTTGAGTGAGGGTGGGAGAGGCTTTTGCTATGGTACAGTTATTTACTGAGAAGGCTCGAGGCTCAAGCGAGGTTACCACGTAGAGCAGAACACGGAAGAAAAGACGAGCAAGAAGAAGAACAAGGAGACGACCCATGACGAGGAGAAGAGCAAGAAGATGAATTCAGGCAGCTGGTGGTGGACGCCAGGGTATTTTTTCGAACAACAATAAGCTGTTACAGTAAGCGCTATCTCACAAAAAAACCAAAGGTGTTAAACTTTCTCTGGTACTGGAAGCTTATTTCTT
>UZAF01016279.1:52162-70529 GCA_900617895.1 Haemonchus placei | reverse complement strand
GGGGGGGAGGGGAACGCGAATCACTCAAAATAGAAGAGCGTAAAAAACTGATGAAACTTGATGACTTGATGAAACAATGCAAGAAGTGAGTGGAACAGATGTGTTTTTCACAGAATGCGAACCCTCATATGTACATGCTGTCTCTCTACAATCGTAAATAAAACACAAATCGATTCGAGACAGAAAATGCAGGATTTTTCTACCCATTCCTTGTTTTGTTTCATCAATGTTGAGTTTTCTCGCGTGTTCAAGACTATTCCACTTTGGGAGCTGGTATGTCTGTTCCGTCGTTCAAAATGAAAGAGCGAAAAATGACGTGCAGAGATTTTAAACAAGTGTCTGATTGGTGATAGATAGGTGATCGCAAATGATAGCCGAAACGAGCGATGACTTCATTTAGTAAGAAGTAAGCGCCCTTTGCAAGAGCGAAAACAATAACGCCGAGCAAGCCCTCATCGCTCACATGGAGAGGGAGAGCACTGCCACTACGCCACGGTGACCCTTGTGGTCGATGCAGGCCTCTGGGCTTATCAACTGGCACTTCCTATCCATGCTTCTAGCATGCAAACTTTGAACGCTCACAACTTTTTTGCTATACTCATTTTGTAGTCTTAATTTCCATATTTGTCAATGGCTTTTTAAGGCCTAACGATATACCTAGATCTCTATTCAAAGTACCATGAGACGTTGAAAGCCTTCCCTAATGAGCCTCAGGAGCGGTATGGGTGAGATGACTAATTCGTGCAAAAAGCTGCGATGTGGTATGAGTTGAATATTCAATTGCCTCACCCTCTCCGGTGCTCCTTCCGTCCTGGAAATCAGGTCACAATCTGTATGTTCTCGTCAGAAGCGTTCCTGAGCACAATCATGAGCTATCTTGGCCTGTTCTCAAAGCTGTGTTCCAAACCTACTACACGATACTGGCAACAAAGTTACGGGACTAACGCCTCCCTGGGTCATACCACTGTAACGAAGGTTCACCGAGCCGAGCAAAGACGTAGATGTGCAGCGGTGTCGTAGCTGGTAGGATCCGGGGCTGGAGGGCATGACATGGAGGTTCGACTCTCCCTCTGGTTTTCCATAAAACGCGTCTACGCTTGCAAAACATTTTTTGGTTCAATGGTGGGCATCTACGGAGCTTTGCTCCTTACCGACGGAATGAAGGTGGAGCTTTAATCGAGCAAAAGAGGAATTTTAGGCACTCGCTCAAAGCGTGCTTTAGAGACTTTGAGGGGTGTCTTGGAATTTCCAAGTGATTCTTCAGGTCAAACGTTCTTCAACATGTTACAAGCGAAATATTCTGGCCGAAGGTAGTGTCATCCTATTTGATAAAGCATTCGAGTTTGTGCACATGAAGCATAACGTGAAGCACCAATCCGGAGTTAAAGGAAGATAATCAAGAGTTTTCCAACCATACATTTCGATGCTATGAAAACTCTCGTTATCTACTGCGAGGAGGTTGAGTCCGTGAAAGACGATCACGATGACCCTCTTGGTCGTCTTATGATAGTAGCGACGATAGACCTATAAATTCGCTAGAGAAACCTCGTATGTTTGTGTGATTTTAGAGGTTCCAAAGTGAAACGTAGCCTCCATGATTGTAATCTGGACCAAAAGCTCCAACTTTATGACGCTGTTAGAACGGTTCAGTTTTCTCCCGTTCGAGTGCCAGAAGAACGTACCTCCTCGTACATGGGAACACATTCCGTATCATCACGACAGAGTGCCATCTACGGAAATTGAGGAGAAGTGCGAGAAGCCATGAGCTTTTGCATTAATCTAATATCGACAACTTACGATGTCATATGTGATGTTTCAGGTGCAAGTCAAGCGGATCGGTCTGCTTACCTATGGAGATTAGCGTATAAGTTAGAAGATAAGTTATCTAAAAGTAAATAATATAGGATTCTCATTGCACGACAGTCACTTCCACTGGATGCCGCTTGAAATCAATAATAAACACAAATAAGAGACAACCTCGAAGCAATTCGTAGGTAAATTCATAATTCTGAGTACAGCCGTGGTGTCATGCTCCGCCGCATCACTACGTTTACCTCATAAAAGGGCTTTTTGAAACGGCGTTCACCTCAAGAATTAAGTGATAATCATATGTGGCACACAAATCGATAAACTATTGCTTCATACGTAGTAGTATTGCTTCAACCGTGCCCCTTGAGCTGTACCACTGCTTCGAAATAGCGGACACTATTCCTAGAATGTGTGGAGCCTATCCCTCCCGAAGAGGGCTGGTCAGATGAGTCATTCGTCCGCCTTCTGCCGTGAGTGCAGGGCGCTGCCAAAAATTTCGAAACACCATCTTGACTGCTCAAAGTACAGGGTGTCCCAAAATTATTTGCGCCGATTTATAGCAATATATTTCAAACTTCTCAGCTGCGAAAGACGATGGAATCTCTATGCACGTTAGCTAACACTATGTGCTACAATATGCTTCAGTCGCCTTTAAAAATATCTCCTATGAGCGCGGATAGAAGTCAAAGTTTGCTCTCGACTTGATCGCCTGTGGCACGCAGGTATCCTTCTCCATTTCTTCCCAGCCATTCTTCAGCCTTTGCATTCTAGGACTCCAAGCTGGGATTGCAAACTCGACAGATCCTCTTCTAACCAGGGACCAGTCGTGGGGTCAAGTGATTCAAAATCTGGAAAAAAAGGATGACCATCCCTCTTCACCAATGAAGCCGGGAAGCTGTCGTCGGCACCACTCGCGGGCAAGCTTTGCTCTGTGGGCCGGAGAAACGTTCTGCTGGAAGGACTACGAGATGTTTCAGAAAACGTAGTCGGATCAGTGTTTCATTTGCTTCCATCAGTACGCCGTTTGAGTATTGGTCTTAGTCAATTTTTATGCCTGCACCGAAGAAACCATGAGCGGCTTANGGAAAACATCATTTTACTATTCTGATAGCAACCATTTTGTGAGACATTATACGCTAGGCGTTTCTTTCCAGAACGCGAATGTTTTGGTTTTTGAGGAATGGCTTTGTCGTAAAAAATTTCTTGACCAGAGAAAACGACCAAGGGTTGCGTGTCACCACTTTCGACTTTCTGCATTTTTGGCCCGGCAGTGTCTGTTGAGATCGGAATTGAAGCGAAATTTCTGCATACGATAGGAACGGTAGTGAAGCTTCTGCATGACATTCTTCCATCGCGATAACTCCTGTAAGTCGTGCCCGTTGACTTCCTTTTGATGGGTCACCAAGAATCCCGACCGATTGACAGACGGACCATTTTAATAGTCCTCTCTTCAGAAACATTCCATCTCTTTCCACCTTTCCTGGTCTGTCTCTGATTCAAGCTTTTTTTCTGTATCGCTTAATAGCCTCCTATACGGTTATTACAAAAATCTCAAGGAATTTAATAATGCCCTTCCACCTCTCGCGGGTCAATGATTGTAAGTGGCATTGAATGAGCCTCCTCCATCTGAAAGATGTTAGGAGTCCCACATCAGTAGCCATGCATATTGCAAGGAAACCTTCTTGTGCAACTAATTGATAACAGGTTATGTGAATTTGATATATTATTTCTACCTTAAAAACTTCTGAATTTTGGCGCAAATAATTTTGGGACAGCCTGTATAGAGGCTCATCTAACCGGTCCGTAGTGGTGAGAAAAATTCTATTGGATCATTATTCCCCGGAATCCTAAATTGTTAGGGAGCTCCTTTGATGCTTTACGTTGATTCCAAAAACGTTTTGCAAGGGTTCGGAAAGCATTTCATGGAAAAGCAAAACGAGTGCATGCATCAAGGGGTCGAACCTTGATGGCATGCCCACCAGACCACAATTCTATCAGCTGCGGCATCGTCACACATCTGAGGCTTGGTTTACCAGGGGGAGGCTCCCAAGTCGAAGTGGCCGCTTGGAATGAGGCCTACACTGCTAGACTTGTTTTTGGATGCTGATCTCAGATCTGTTTTCCAAAGTTGCCGAGCGTTTCTCTGAATGGACCTATGAGATATTTAAAGTCACAATTCACGATAATTCGAGATACGGGAAAGCCCCGCTTTTCCGCCCTTCGATCGATGTCACGTCAGACTAGTGTTGAGACAATACAGATTGCAACTATTCGCTCTAGGACCCACATACAGTCAGCTGATCCGAGTAATAAGGCAATGTTTTTCTTCCATTCTTTTTTCCTCTGTTATTCTTTTGCTGCCGCGATCCCTTATTTAATTTCCTACTCCTAGAGACTGAAAAAAGTGAGCTACTTTTGCTGTTTCTAGGGATTTGTGTTTACTTATGCATGTAAGTGAATGAATTTTTGCACACTGTAGACTGTTAT
Source organism: Haemonchus placei (assembly GCA_900617895.1). Taxonomy (NCBI): domain Eukaryota; kingdom Metazoa; phylum Nematoda; class Chromadorea; order Rhabditida; family Trichostrongylidae; genus Haemonchus; species Haemonchus placei. The sequence continues at coordinate 66,233 of UZAF01016279.1, read as the reverse complement.
TCGCACCAAGACTCCCACGTACGCAGTGAGACACATTGTATAGCTCGTCCAAACGCCCCACTCCTCTTCTTCATTTTTCTGGTCTCATTCTCGTCCAGCCCCTTTTCAATGGTTCTTCAAAGCCTTATTTTACTTTGGATGCACCGATTCACGCAATTCCTTCGCCTTCATCTCACTATTTTCTATTTTATTTTCAACTTTTCGTCATGGTCTGGATTAGCCGAAATTGTCGTGAACTGTGCCTTTAAATTTTGACATTCAAGGAGCTTCAGTGTGATTCACCTCCTAGCCGTTATACTATAAATTTCACTCGCTTTTTAACTTTCTTGATCGAATCATGTGGGCTTTACTTTTGAGATATTTCGTGGTCGCGGTTACCGAACAATCCTTGTGCTGCTGCTCTTTATTGCAGTGCAGTGCGGCAGGTTGTTCACCTACTAAAATGAGGTTTCTTGACCCCGCAGAAGAGTTCATCTCAGTTCATTCATCTAGAAGATGGACAGCTGAGCGCGGTAATTGTTTATGTTAAGCAGAATGGCGTCTAGCGATACGATGATGATGCAAGAATTCATATAACAGTGATTTCAACGCTTCAACCACTATGAAAAGAATGGTTTTTCTCTTATCATCTTCGCTCTTCTACTTCCCAAGTTTTGCACCGATTCAGGGACGCTAGAAAGATGGAAGGCTCGATTAGCCTGAGCGAGCATAGATCCAGGGTTCTGTTTGTAAAAGACATTGGCGGCGTCACCAATGACTACCTCCCTTCGCCTTGTCTCAGCATTCATAACATTTGTTCTCACTTCACAACTGAAGCAAAATCACTCGCAGGAGGGCAAAAAAGTGCCCAATAACGAGTTTTTCTGAGTGCATACAGGGACTGAATTGTATTTCCGGTTAGTTATTATTTTGGTGAGGAACAGACTACAACCTAACAATTTCAAGAAAAGCATTTTTAGTGTCTTTGCATGATTACTTTGCATAGTCAGAGGCCGTTAAGCGACAGAAAGCACTCACCAGCCATCTTTAGACTCTCTTTTGGACTTTTCCTTTTCTTTCTTTTCTTCTTTCGGCTGGATCACAACAGCAGTAGGGAGCTGTGAGCTTGTCTGGAAAACATCTGAGTACTAGATGAATACCAGACAGTCTTTTAAGGATACATAAATTGTACAGCCGACTTTTATGGTCCAGCTGAACTATTATTTGATTGCTGGAATGAGAAGCATTGTAACGAATCCTCATTGAGAGACACTGACAGCATTGGGATCTTGTATCACCTCATTCAATTGCGCGGGGTGAAGAACTAAGGGCTTTGATTGCCATGAGCTCATAATGTCGACCAGAGTTCCAAACGATGGAGTACTCATCATCAGTTGCGCATAAATAAGATAAAATAAATCCAAAGAAGAACCAGCAAATGTTCCCTCGCTTTAAAAAATCTTGATGCGCGCCCTAGTTTTATTTTCCCATAAACTCCCGCTACAAGACGTATTTTTACCATTTTGAAAGCAAGTAAAAGCAAAAGCTGCAAATCATTCCTGCAGGGAAATTTGGAGAAAAGTGTTTATTCCGTGTAGCACTCTCAACTTAGCGTCAATCTAATGACACTGAACACAGTGAGATAGATTCCGCAAGTATTGTATTAGTAAGAAAATTCGGACTTGTGGCATTGACACGGTGAAGAAAGGTTTCAGGTGCTAACAAGGGAAGGATACTCGGTCGCAGTGTCCATTCAAGATGAGATGTATACCCCCGTAGGTGGTTTCAAACGCTGATCTCAAATCTGTGATTCAAATCTGCTAAACGATTCTGGGAACAAAGTTATGGGACCAGTCCCTCCCTGTGTTATACCACTGCGATGAACGGATCACCGAGCCGAGCAAAACCCTTACCTGTGCAATGGTGGCCCAGCGGATAATGTGGTGGACTGTTAGGTATGACATCAGGGGTCGATTCCTTGATGCGTGCGCGCATTTTGCCTTTCGATAAAATTTGTCATAAACGCTTGCAAAACGTTTTTTGGGCTCAATATCGGACACCTAGGGAGCCAATTCACATTTTAGGAGCAATGAAAAGGTATAACGGGGAAATTTTTTTTTGCCCTCACCGTCCCAATAAGGTTGGAGCTCTACTCGAACAAAAGAGGAATTCTGAGCAATCGCTCGAAATGCGCTCCAGGGAGTTCAAGAAGAATGGTTCCAAGTGATTCATCGTACCAAACGCTCTTCAGCATGTTACCAGCGAAGTATTCTGGCTGAAGGTGGTGCCATCGCATTTGATGGAGGACTTTCGTTCTTGCAGCATAACTTGGGCGCTACCTTGGAAGAGGAAGTAATAAAGAGTGCCGTGTACGGAAATTTAGGGCAAGTATGAGAGGCTAAGAGTTTTCAAATTAGTCTATCTTCGACAAAGCGTGATGTCCTCACTGGTCGGCACTATCAGGGGCGAACAAGCGAAAAGATCTGTCTATTTTTAGAGATCAGCGGATAAGTTGGAAAGATTCATCATAAAATTAATGTGGAGTTCTCATTGCACGAACTGGATGACGCTCCAAATCAACAATGAGCATCCATAGGGGGGTTCAAAGCGAGTCGTAGGCGAATCTAGGGTTTTGAGTGCAGCCGTGGTATCATTTCCCACCGCACCACCACGTTTACCTCATGGATGGGTTTCTTCAAAGGACGTTCACCTTATGAATTAGTGGATAATCATGGTGCACACAAAGCGATTAACTATTGCTCTTCAGTATTCCTTCAACAATGGCTGTTAACCTTTACCATCGCTTCGAAAGCGCAGACAGTATCAGTAGGCAGAATGTATGGACTGTATCCCTCCCGAAGAGGGCTGCGGTCGGATGAGTCATTCGACCGCCGTATACCGTAAGTGCAGGGAGCCGCCGAAGATTTCGAAACACCATCGTGACTGTTCGGAGTAGAGAGGCGAATATATTCGGTCAGTTGAAAAAAAAATTTTTATTGGTTTACTATTCACCGGAATCCTAAAATGTGAGTTAGCTCCCTAGGTGTCCGATATTGAGCCGGAAAAACGTTTTGCATCGTTTATGACAAATTTTATCGAAAGGCAAAACGAGCGCACGCACCATGGAGTCGAACCCTGATGTCATACTTACCAGTCCACCACACTATACGCTAGGCCACCATTGCACAGGTAAGGGGTTTGCTCGGCCTGGTGATCAGTTCATCGCAGTGTTATAACACAGGGAGGGACTGGTCCCATAACTTTTTCCCAGAATCGTTTAGCAGATTTGGAACACAGATTTGAGATCAGCGCTTGAAACCACCTACGGCAGTATACATCTTATCTTGAATGGCCACTGCGACCAAGTATCCTTCCCTCGTGAGTTGGGAGGGGCCACGCGGCGGCGCGGCGGCTTTTCATGTCTGCGACCTCTCCAGCGAGATAGTAGTACTGGACCTGAGTCTGGGAAGGGATGGTGAAGGTGTACTGAAGTGTTTTGTGATTCAAAACAAATTACATCTTGGCACATGATATATGCTTGCTTATTATGGATACTCTTCTTCTGAGCCGACAAAACCCAATTTTTAGGAAGGGGAGGGGGTCCGGAGCAGGTGAGATGGTTATCTCGTGCAAAAAGCTGAGATGAGATAAAAGCTGAATGTCTAATTGGCTCACCCACCCCGGAGCCCCTTCCCTCTCTAAAATTAGGTGGAAAATACGCAGTTATAACATAAAAGAGCTGTGAAACGTCCCTGAACACCATTACGGGCTCGCCTATCCTTCCTTGCCTACCATCTCGCCGGAGAGGGCACAGACATGAAAAGGCGCCGCGCCACCGCGTGGCTCCTCCCAACTCACTTAGCACCAGGTTTCAAACTTGATACAACACTTTAGATGGGGAGGGTGTCACGCAAATTACGAAGCAAGTGAGCCTAATTATTTTAGTTGACACTCGTCCTTTATGTGAGAGAAGTAATCGGTTAGTTATTGATGGTAACCAACTTTTTGCTTAATCAAACACTCGTTTACGCAGTATATCAATGTTGTGACAGGCTGCATTATCTCATCTACGACATGAAGAAGTGCAATTATGCAGTCTTTGTCATCTGACTTGAATGTATTTGTTTATGCACTGCATTTGGCAAATTGTGCAGAGATTCAAGTTTTCTACGCTAGTAGTTGGTTTGAGATAACTTGCTGAGCGAAGACAGGACTGGTATTTCAGCGATCATACCCCCCCCCCCCTCTATTGCCATCCCCATACGAACCTGATGATGATGAGGACCCTACTTTGCAGCTCTGTTCGCTTTTTTCATTTCTTTGGTGCACGGAAGAGTATTAGACATCGACGTTTTTGTTTCATAATATAACAACTCAAGAATGAGCTGTCTCCACGGTGAAGAAAAAACTCACAGTTCCTCCGTTTGCCCGTACACTGCATATCATTTCGAGAATGTACAGCACAACCATGAGTAATGCGAGCAACAACGTAATCTGAATCCAAAATAACGACGCACCAGTTATGCCAGTCTACATATGTTTCATTGAGCATATGAACGTGCATTAAACAAAACCAACTTCCTCGAAATAACCAATGGCGAACAAACAAATCGTAACCTGTTCCTAAGATCATAGATACCATTGAATCTCTACACCAAGTCAATCCTGGTCAAATTTTGCTAGAGCACAGCGTCGGTTTCTAACAAAAGTTTGTTGTTCATTCAGGACATTCTCCATTATGATATAAATGGTAGAATAATTTTAATTATCGAAGTGAAGGACGGATCATAGGGAACGCTCCTCTTTAATGCATGGAGAAAACATGTGTTCAGAGAAAGAAGTTGAAACTGAGCTGATGACAACATCGAGATGTCTGTACTGTAAAAGGAAGCTTCATCATCGAGCTCAGTAGCACCTTTGTAAAAGTTTAGTAGTATAGGAAATCAGTAGGACATGGGCTTCATGGGTTGGCTTTTGCTCCGATGACTTCTGCCAATTACAGTAGGAGGCGGAGCCGTACCAAAGTCGATGAGAGAGGGATTAGATGGGCTCTCTCCGCCAGGAACCATCGCTATCGGACCTCCGTCAGACCTCTACCCGCATCTTGCTGTTATCCGACACACTACATTTCCGCTCTCTGTACCACAATCAACAACTTAATTCAGTGGTAGTTAGTAGTTTCCCTCTATAGTACAGACTTCTCGATGTTGTCATCAGCTCCGTTTAATTTCGTTCTATGAATACATGTTTCCTCCATGCATTACGAGGAACGTTCTCTATGAACTCCAGACCCTCCACAAGACTGAGTTGGGAAACCAGGGTCTCCCGACTCAATATATGTATAAGGATGCTTTACGAGCTCTACGACAACTTTACGACCAGGATTTCACCATTCTACAAGGAAGTCATTATCAACGTGAAGAGAGGTGTCCGACAGGGCGATACCATATCTTCAGTGCCGCCCTCGAGAATATCATGCGTCATTTGGAATGGGAAGATTCGGGAGCGAAGGTCGGCGGCGTTACTCAACGCGCTTTGGAAAGGACGATGCTCGAGATTTCCCTATATACACAAATGCAGAAGGGATTCTGGAGTTCCGAGCTCCGTCACCGAACGAAGATTAGGGATGCGGTTGATTACGCCAAGATATCGAAGATCAGGTGGTCCGGACACGTTATGCGGTGTAGTGATGACCGGTTACTGACTGAATCCCTCGGGACATCAAAAAAACTCCAGGACGGCCGCCAACGATATTGTCAGACTTCTTCACGAAAGCTTTAAACGAAAGAAATGTTAGACCTCGTGCCCCTGAAGCGAGGACGATTCACCGGACCATTCTGGCTAGTGGCACGGACGAATGGAGACGTTACTGGCGCCTGCTCGAGGAAGTCGATGATCCACAGGACGACAGGTGATACAGGTGATACAGGAACCACACAATGAAAATGTTATGGATGGACTTTTATGAATTACTGCAGCGCTGAGCTGTAGCACACAATATCAAGCTTGCATCTACCAAATCACATACAGACTGATAGCAGCGATTCGATGCCGCCCGGCGGAGGTGAGTAGTCTCTTCATTCATTCGATTCATCTCTACTTTGCTACTCACCACTCTTCTGGTTTTTTCCAAAATTTATTCGACATAGCTGCTGGCCACAGCTGTGGGTTCAGAATGAATGTACTGGGGTTGTTTTCCTTTCTGTCGTTGCCCCTTATTAACTCAGCAGGCTAAATGACTTAGCGAGGTGAATGCGTCTTACTTAGAAGGTCCATGCATCTATAGATAAGTCTCTGTAGTCAGAACTCATCCCATCTTTTGATGGTTTGTCGCAAAAGCCTACAAGTTCTGCTGTGGAACTACTGCTGTCTCCTAGGGCTTCTATCGAGCCACGTTTTCCAAATTTCACTCTTTCCCTTTTCATGCTTCTATTACCATGATAGTTGGGGGTTCTACTCACATCTCCTCTGAACATTTTCATTTTTCTTCAGCATTTTGCAGTACAGGTAGACTCCTACACTTTTCGCTGCTTTCCTTCTGCTTGAACATGCAGTTCTGTGCATTTTCATTTTCTACGGTTCCCGACGGCCACTACTCGTGGTTCTTTTCATCATTTTTATCTTTTGCTAACAATTAGTGCGCGGATTTTTCAGTTCATTCCTTTGCTCTACTTCGATTATACAAACGGACGCTACAAAACCTTGGAATTCCCACCTTCTGGCATACGCATCCACAGCAATCTCCCACTTGTTTTCTTCACGTCTCCGGCTTGTCATGATGATTAGAGGACATACTACTTAGTTTGACAAATACGCACGAAGCAAGGGATAGATTCTGAATGAATGGATGTCCCAGTATTTTTTCCTATAGGTTGCCGGGTCCACTTTCTCTCGGTGCGGCACCGCGCTAAATCAAGTCTACACATTATTGTGAGGTGTACACACTGGGTGAGTAAGATATCCCGTTTAATTCCAAGCCGGCGTCACGACAAATAACTTACTCAGTAGTCCCCGGAGGACCAGCACGACAGGTAGCTTATTCAGCAATTCCCGGAAAACGAGCACACATGTATAGCCCATGAGAAGTTCTATGTCGCTGTTGTAGCTCAAACGTAAGTTTCAAGGTTTGTCAAAGGCTCCGTACCCGATTTCTTTCCTTTCAGACTAACAACAAAAGCGCGTGAGTTAGCATACTCTACCGTCCTCTACGGACGTTGATCGTCGGCGTCGGCAGTGATGTGCCTGGCCATTCTTTTCTATAATGATCCGTGTGGCTTCGACATACTTCCTCAGAGGTTTAACTCATCAGGGATTTAACTCGAGCTGTTCTTCGCGGCACTTACTACTCCGATGTCTTCATTAGCTCAATGCCAAGTTTTGGCCAGCTGGTAGACAAATTTTTCCATGCCTGTGACTTGAACTTTTTGTACAGAGCGCCCATTTTCGCGACCTTCACTTTCGATAATCCAGCCCCCGCCATCGTAACTGATGTAAACAACTAGGAGCTCGTCTTTGATCTAAGCAAATTTCCCTGCCTCACTTAGATCGGACTTCATAGGTTTAGATCTGTAGTGCCTTGATCTCCCATGTATCCACTTCGAACCTCCGCCCGCGTTTCCAGCGCAACTAAGATGGCTATCACAGCGATGCTGAAGCCTGCTGGAACCAACCTTGGAATATGAAAATTCTTCTTTCCCTGTACGGCGCAACTTACACCACTGAGCGCTCTGCTCCCTATCCCTGTTCTTGTTTAATATCGTGTAGCAGTAGTGTTGCACCAGTCACCGTCCATGGATATTCATAATTATCCTTGTCCTTGCTTTGTATGAAGCGCTCGCGTCTGTCTGTCTGTTTGTACGGAAATTCATAACTCCTGTCCTCGTCTTGCTAAGACGTTCAAATCGGTAGGAGCACAGTGGGCAGGATGGGAACACATATGGTGAGTGGCAGGACCGGACTACGCCCACAGGGGGTGGGGTTTGTGTAAAATAAATGTTTCGGGGGAAAATCATAACCCTGTCCCTGTGAACCTAGAGAGTTAAAATTTATCAGAGAGTACCCGAGGTAGAGGGGGAACATTAATGGTGGGTGGTAGGATCGGGCTAATGGTGGGTGGTTGCGCCAAAATTGTCAATTTGGCCTTAGGGCGTTCAAACTTGGCAAGAGTGTAGAGAGTATAGGCGGCATGGGAACACTTATGGTAGATGGGAGGACCGAACCCCGTCCATAGAAGGCGGGGTGTGCGTGAATTGGCTCTAGGGTGTTCAAAATTGGTTGGAAGACAGGCGGCAGTGTGCGAACACTTATGGTGGGTAGTACGACCGGACTCCGCCCACTGGGGGCGGGATTTGTGCGAAACAAATGTCAGAGCGAAAATCCATTACTCGCGATCCCGTGGAGTAGAGGGGCAGGATGGGAACATTGATGATAGAGGAGGCCTTAGAGAACAAGATCCTATCACAACTTGAATCCTAGCGCCTTTGTTATTTGCGATTTAGCTTTGTTTTTTTTTTGATATGTTTCATTCGACAAGAAGGGTAAGTGCACTGATATAGACCAATTATGAAATTTGGTTAGCTTCTTGCTTACGACCGCTACCCAACGAAGTTTGCAATTCAGTGAAGGATCACGGTTTCTCACTGCTTTGATATCATTTATGGCAAAACTTATCCAACCGCTAACAATCTTGGAATCTCATTTAATGATGTATCCGTAAAGAAAAGGAGCTCCATTCATAAAGACATTTGATATTGGTATTATTATGACTCGACAACATTTCTGAGTGCCATTCAAGGCTTTCAATGCCTACCAGTGAGACATTATTTTTAGCATCAACAGCGACAGTTCGAGGCAGACAGATTCTACTCAAAGGAACAGGCATCGGCACATTGTGAATATCGTGTGCATGCCCTATTGTTCCTCTACCGAACTTCGTGTTTCGAAAGTATCACTCGTTCGAAAGGAGTGTGCTGTCTGCCGTTTATCACGATTCTATCATAAGAATGAGGGAAGCCCGGCGCTGGTCGCGCGGTCCGACTGTCTCTATATATAAAGCGGTAATTTTGTGTGTCTTTTTGCATGCCCGTTTGTGCGTCCTTGCGAAAGTCACGTAGCACGACGAAGAGTGTGAATGTTACGTGGGCGCGGTGAGAAAACAGTTATGTTATGGGAAGCCATATTGCCAATACGTTCATATTGCTTCTCTAACAAGTCGTAGGTAAGCGGTAGTAGGCATGTGGTACACGCATTAGCGTGCGTAGCCCAACTGGTTTATATTATTTATGACACTTTCTATCCTACATAAGATTGCACTCGAGAAAAGAAAAACTTCGTGTAAAAAAACGCGCTACAAACACTGCGGCTTTTACCCGAATCATCTTTCAAGTGACTATAACAGTCACTATAATCACACACTGTTTTGTGCTCCATTACACTTTAACCCCAACCTTCACAACAGCCGGAATGCCAAACGTCTACAACGGTAGAAGATAGAGGTTCTTATAAATTGAGCACGCAACATCAGTACTAATGATGTTGCGTGCCCAATTTATAAGAACTGGTAGATGTCCCTCTCCTGCTGTGCTTACCGTGCCTTACTTACTAGCCCTTATCGAATGCCATCATATTTTGCCTTAAGCATCAGTGTCCCCACTTGCTCCTTTCTACTCCTTATGAATTTCTACATCTTGGTTCAGAGGCTTCATACACACACGCAGTATCGTGCACCTGACCATAAAACGAAACACTTTGTGTGGCTTGCTACTTTGACCATGATGGTATACTGTCAAGTACGTGTGCGTATATCCTGGCTATCTATTTTTTAATACGTTCCAGCTCAGACGGCATTCCGGGCCTTCCATCTTTTCAAGGTAGGTGAGCGCCAGATGTCTCATGGAAGATAGAAGCCATGTCTGGGTGCTGGCGTACGCGAGTCATCTTCTAGACCTCATTCACTCGACCTTTACTTGGCTTTGAATGAAAGTGGTTTCCTGGATACTTCCGAAATAAGATTGATCGAGATCTAAAAGTTTATCAATCACTCCCCCTAAGCTTTGCTAGCTCGCTCGCCATTTATTTTCAGATTTTGCATAGTATGCAAGGTATGAGTAATGGTCTAATAATTGTGATGGTTTTCAGCGAATATCCTAATCTCTACTTTAAGCAACCTCTTGGTACCCATTACGGTGTTCTAAAGTCCAACACAACAACACATGCGACCTCCAACACAACACTTTCAAGTCTGGAAACTTAATTCAAGAACTTGTTTGTATTAGGAATGACCAAAACTCTTCCTTCACGTCACAAACTAGACTCGCAGCCAGACTCCCCACTCTATGAGGTGAGGTACTGCTACACAGAAGGCAATTCGCCACGAGTACACTCTACTGTGCTTTTTTAGCTTCACTCAAGCACGGTTGCGCAGAAGAATATCGCGCATTTTGCAAAGTTTACTGAATTTTTTGGGCCGACAACGAGATGTAAGTACTCCTCTACCGTCGTCAACACAGAAAGGGTTCCAACTTGGTCCTGCATTTCTTTTACTCTTTTCTCAGTTTTGTCATCCAAATCGTGGGAGAAGTGTGCCCTGAAAGAAGGATATCGAGTGTCTCCCGAAGTTTTTCTCGCTGCCCCTTTTCATGCTCCCGATCGCTTTGCTCCCGATCAGCTTATGACCTCTGTTTAACTTCCTCCATCGCAAATCTCGATGTTGTAAGACTTACTTCACTCATGTAAAAGATATGTCTTCTTTCTTGGAAAAGAAAAGTGGTATACTGTTCTTCTAAAACTCCCGACGTTATTGTTCCAGACTAGTTCGGTTCAAGGCCGCCACACTGCGTTTGCAGTTGATATCTGCTTTCATCCTTTCAAGATGTGGTGGCTTCTGGTTAAGCCTTAAGCTTATTCTTGTCTGAGACCTTTGGCTCCACAACAGCCACTCTGTACTTGCGGTCAAACACACTTAGACAAGCCAACAGACACACCTTGCTTGTTACAGAAGCGGTCAAAATTTTTTGACTACTTCTGTAACAGTGAGAAGGATTGAGAACGAAAGGTTTTCCCATCGCATAATTTTTGAAGGTTCCTGGGAGATCATGTGAATATACGCAAAAATTTCACTATTGAAGCGATTTGTTCCTGATCACTATGTTGGAGTTATTATATTTGCATTTTTTCATCTCAATCGTACTCGACGTCAGTGCTCCTACATTCGAGCCATGCATAGAAAGACAGACGTCACATATGGAGTTCGGCAGGCAGCAGTAGATTTGAAGAAATCGGGCATTAAAGAGAAGAAAAAGCCACGACAATCTCTAGAGTTTTGAAGATTTTATAACAAATGGTTTCTACGATTATCCAGTAGTATCAGGTCAGAAATGAAGCACTAACCTGCATATTTTGGAATATACTGTAGCATTTTGCGGCACATAATGTTAGCAAACGTGCACATGGATTCCATTTTCATTCTAGGCTTCGGTTTTAAATATACTGCTATACTGGATTTTTAAATACACATTCCAATAATTTTAGGAGCATCATTGAGGAGACGGCTATCACGTTCTCAGAAAGGATAGCATCACATGCTCATCGGAGGAGTCAAGTGGAACTGAAAGGCAAGATGGAAATCCCTCTTCGCCAATGAAGTCGGGCAGCTAGTGTCGGCAGGACTCCTGGGGGAGAATGGTTCTGGGGCAGAGTGCCGCATTGCTGAAAGGACTGCGAGGTGTTTAAGGAAGCAGTGTCGGGGTAGTACTTCATTCCTGACCTAACACCACTGGATAATCATTAGAAGCCATTCGTTATCAAATTTTCAAAACTCTAGAGATGGTCGTGTCTTTTTCTTTCGCTTTGCTGCCCGATTTCTTCAAAGCTACTGCTGCCTGCCGAACTCCATATGTGTTTTCTGTCCCACTATGCATGGCTTGAATGTAGAGGCGCTGATGTCGAGCGCGATTGAGATGTAAAAATGCAAACATGTTTTGTCTCCAGTTTTCAAGCCAAGAGGAATAAGTATGTTCGAACATATCAAAATTCTTCTTTGAAAGTTGGACCTTCAAAAAAGTTACGATAGGAGAAACCTTTATTTGAAGACTTTTGACCGCTTCTGTAACAAGCAAGAAGTGTCTGTTGGCTTGTCTAAGTGTGTTTGACCGCAAGTACAGAGCTGCTGTTGTGGAGCCAAAGGTCTCAGACAAGAATAAGCTTAAGGCTTAATAAGAACGCCACCACATCTTGAAAGGATGAAAGCAGATATCAACTGCAAACGCAGTGTGGCGACACCTTCGGCTATACAGGGAGAGGACGCAACTGGAGGCGGCCTTGAACCGAACTAGTCTGGAACAATAACGTCGGGAGTTTTAGAAGCACAGTATACCACTTTTGTTTTCCAAGAAAGAAGACATATCTTTTACATGAGTGAAGTAACTCTTACAACATCGAGATTTGCGAAATCACACAGAGCTCATACACCAACCTGTACAGATCCACGACGCACGTGCAAAAACAGAAGTCTCGCTGGCGGAGTAGCCCTCGGATCCATCTTTTGAGAGTGAGAGCTGCGATCGGGAGCATGAAAAGAGGCACTAGGAGCGAATTTCGTGTTCCGAAAAGTATCATTTGTTCTAAAGAAAGAGGGAATGAGCTCTTTTTACCTTCTTACGGAGTAAAGTTCTGTGAGCCAATCTTTATACTAGCTTCTATGTCGAGCGTTGCTTTTGACTACATAAAACAGCGCTGCTTATCCAGATCAATTATTTGATTAATTAATTTGATGCGCGCGTTAGTATGCATAGCCCAACTGGTTATACATATCAGATGAGCGCCTGAAAGAACGTGGCAGTAACAATAGGGAGAGGCCGTTAGAGAACGGCAGTGAGGGGTCGACGATCTCGAAAGTCTCCTAGGAGGTGACCTGGTCGTCAATGTTAAGTTGGGAATAAGTAGCAGGTCTCGAGAAAAATGGTTATTTGAACATTATTTCCAGTAAGGTTGTTGACATTTTGACATAGAGAGACAGGATTGCATATGGCTCCAAGACCTCAAACAAAAGGAAGCAGAATATTTTGTTTGTCACACGAATGGGTCAACTGAAATATTCGTGTAAACGAGTTAAAAACCACGTTATTTTTTTTTTGCTGGATCCCAAGACTGCCTCCTGAAACTCACGTCGTGATCTCTTCCATTATGGTGTCTAACAGAGTGAGACGACTGTTCCTTAAGTGATGAACTGACAAGTGAAGCTAACCCGTATAAATTCACATGCTGTTAGATTATCTAAACATGATAATTACTTCTTACCACAAAGAGGTGCATGCATCTGCACCGGTCAGCGCTGCTTTTTGAGTTTCCCTTTTTTCTTTCGAAGAATAATAGAATCATTTTAATACCTGTCACAGTCGCAAATGATAGGTGATATTCAACGGTGCCGCTACATTTTGAGCTAGCGTCAAGCTACGACAAGTATGAACTGGAATCGTTATATGTGGGCCTGGAGAGGTTTGATGGCACAGTTCATGATATTTTTGAGGTACGTACTATAAGATGAAAGAGAAAGTGTAGGTGTAGAGTAGAGCATCGGTGGAGAGGAAAGCGAAAGAATCTGCCTAGTTCTCGAAAAATAAGGCTTCCCAAAAGTAGTGGAAATAGAGGTTGTACGAAATCACCATGGCTAAAATGGCATGGAAGGGATATTCGGATGAAATTTTATTTGTCATCATTGGTCGAGCTGACTACATGAAGTCCTAATTGTCTAAATTTGCCTTCCACTGTCACCATGAGTCATGAAAAGTTGTTCGAACTCCCAACATAGGAGTCCCTTGAGATAGTGCAGTGTCTGGGGTGTAGAGCATAAGGAGCGAAACGGTCGCGGCGGCGAAAACCGCGTCGCGTACGCAGCAATTCTTCGATGTGCGCCGCGTTTTGGTGATCCACCGGGGTGTATGTCGTTTGGCGCGATGGGCGGGGTCGCGCCGCCCATTTGAGGCGGCGCGACTCCGCCCATCGCCCCTTCAACTCATTCAGATCGCGTAATCTTCCGCTATCCTCTCCTCTATAGATGATAGAAGCCCAATCCAACATCTATAGAGGAGAGGAG